>VNJR01010749.1:0-54657 GCA_008042585.1 Drosophila punjabiensis
AGATAGTGGTCCCAATGCTATCAAAGCTGAGCCAAGAGAATCCAGGATGCTGGTATAAGCAGGTCGGCAGGGTACAACAGACGATTAATAACACAGAGCCGAGGAGTACAAAAGTTTCCCCATTCAAACTGTTAACAGGTCTAGATATGCGTGTTTCTAGCAATCTTGAGTTAAAAGAGTTAATTGAAGAGTGTTTGATTTCCGAGCTAGACGATGAAAGAGAGAAGTTACGAGTAATGGCCAGAGAGAATATTCATGACATCCAGACAGAAAATAAAAAGGCGTTTGACTCTAAAAGAAAGTTGGAAAGGAAGTTCGCAGTCAATGATTTAGTAGCTATTAAGCGTACCCAGTATGGAACTGGCTTGAAGTTAAAAGGAAAGTACTTAGGGCCTTATAAAGTAGTCAAGGTCAACAATCATGGGCGTTATGAGGTCGAAAGAGTAGGGCAAGGAGAAGGGCCATATAAGACTAAGACAGTGGCAGAATATATGAAGCCATTCGGGTCGAATCCAACGTCAGGAAGGCCGAATGTGGGATCCGGTAGGGTTCGTGAAGTGGATAGGGTTACCAGAAGTGGTCACACCTATTAGTCTCTGACTCTTTACTTAAAATGTACTAATAAAGGAAGTAATCCAGGAAGCAGAAAAAGTCTGGCAACTCTTCGCAAGTTAGTCGCCGCCAGAATCTCTTCATGATCAGACATACTTCGCACAGAACAATCTTTGTAAACTTAAGTTACAAGTTATAATTTGAATGGAATAAACAATATCATAATTTAAAGTCGGTGTTACTACTTTATTGAAGAAGAGGACACTGCATGCATCATCAGAGCCACGACCCTTTTGCAAATAACGTGAAAAAAGTCTGACACGAGATCGGAAGGAAACAACAAAGTAAATCCTCTTTTAAATGAACTTTACTATAGAAAAAATTGTATAAATATATATGCTTCGTTTTACAATATGCAACAATATCATATGGAAATTGCCATTGTTTATTAAATATATTGTTCAGCTCTGAGCTCAAAGTAGATTTTTGACAAAATACTTTTTAGGAGTAAAATTAATATATCAAAGATAAAGAATAAAATGTACAGCAGATTTTTTAAAAGAAAGTAAAAATTATATTTAAAATTGTAAATTCAAAAAAACCCGTTCCTAAAAAAACAATATTTTCTTAGCTTAATATATAAATTTTTGTTTCGTTTTATTCCTTAAAATTCTTTGTGATTCCTTTCTATCCTCTAAAAATGTAAAATCCTTTGAAGACCCACTCGTACACTTTATCGAATGTACATCATATAACCCAAAAACCCGGCTAAAATCAACTAAAAAGTTAATTAGCAATGCGCCAGTGTGCGGTCCCGACCCCAAAAGCCATTGAGCCTGCAATCTGCACTTGTCAGTGGCAGGCCGTGGGAGTACGCGTTGGTAATATATTATAATTATTTCTAAACTGGCCACGATTTGCCGAAACAGGAAAGCAGGAGCCAGGCCAGGAGCCGGAGAAGTGGGATGTCAATTATGAATGTCCGTTAACAAAGCCCCCAAATGAATGGCAGCAGCAGGGCCGTTTGCCTGTCAATAAATCAAATTGTTTATCGGCCCTCAAAACAGAAGTTCAATGCCATACACACACGTGCCACTGGGGCAATGGCAGTGGGTGTGCAGGTACGATACGAGTGTGTTTGTGGCACTGTCACGCAATCCGGTGGAGTACTCGATGCGCTTTTCCCTGAATTTTTCATTCATGGAATTATCATTATTAGCTGCACTTGAACTGGCCAACTGCAGTTATTTTAGAAGTCCACTTGATTTGCTAATATCAGTTTTGATTTAATTGAAACCATGGTAAAGCTACACTTAATGATAAGTGTGCTTATCAAATATAATATATTATTTCTTTCACACAAATATATCATTTGATAAAGAAAATATAACATATCTTTTTGTTTTATATTAATAAATAAATATAATTATTAATGAAATTAAAAATTATTAAATAGTAGTCCTACAAATATAAAACATTTTCCATAGAACCCAAATGGTAATTTAATCTTTCCCACTTTTCCCCCAATGAAACCATTCAAGAATCGCTTTCAACAAAATCCAAGCTAATGTCCGTCCAACTTACTGTGGGATTTAAACTATTTATATCTCTAATTCATTAGCCAGGCTTTGGGCCAGGCCAACACACACACACACACACACACACACACACACACCAGACACACACACACCCAAGTCCAATCCAATCTATCCGCCAGTCGCTTTGCGTGCCGTTTCATTTAATTTTTTCATTACCTGACCCCGCCGGCCAGAGCCCAGAAACTTGGCACGCCACGGGCTTGGCTCCCAGGGGGAAATGCGAAGGAAAAGCAGAGCCGGAAAATTCGGCGCGATACATGAATTCACGATACAATTAATGGCCGTCAGGAGGGCCCCCATTTGATTTGTATTTATATTAAGCAGGCGGCGCACGAAACAGATTTCCGCCAGGGAGCCAGAATGGCCAAATGAAATCGAACAAATATTTATAACCCAATCCGGGCCGCCAGTCCGGCATCCTGCCAGCCTGCCAGCCAGCCTGCTGTCTGTCACTCACATGGAAGTGGCCATGGCATTGGCAGTGGCAGGAAAAGTCACGCCAGGATGGCTACCAGGGTAAACTGCTGTAATTGAAAGCGACTTCCTTGCGAGCGCTCTCTCTCTCTCTCTCCTCAAGGGCATCGCCACCGCATCCTGGCGGCGCCAGTTTATTGAAATGGGTCTGCGGCAGGACGATTATCTGATTGCTGGCGCGGCACTATCTAGCATATAAACAGGGACAAAAAAAAAAAGAACTTCTAAAGGATGAGGTAAGGTATATTAATTGATGTCAATTTTGTTGTGATCTGTGAAGGTTTTTATATAATTTTACAGAGCTCTTAAAACTAACCGAGAGAGAATTTAGGAAGGCAGAACTGAGACATTTAGTAAAACGAAAATCAATTTTTCAAGATACTGAAAAAGTTATTTTTTAACTGATAGGAACTTTAACCTCTAGAGCAACTTCACATTCAGTTGCTCCTTAAAATGCTTAAATATCAGAATAAATAAAAAATATTTTCATTTGAAAATATATTCTACAAATTGTACTTGTCCCTGCTATTATTACTATTTCACTTCCGTGTATTTCCCCGACATAGCATCCTGATGTGGCATGTAATTTGATTATATACAGGCCAGGCCTCTGTTTGTCTAATTGACAGTAATTAAAGGAATGCTCCGACTGCCCCCAAGTCGAAGCCAGAGTGGCGGCAAATTTGCCACATCAGCCAAATGTCATAGGCAAATTGATGGATGATGGTGACTGGAGGCCACCACGCTGGAGCTCCGGAGCAACAGCTCAGTCATGCGTGCTGGCGTGGATTGCGGATTGTTGCCAGAGGGAGCTGGTCATGCCAGGCTGTCGCTCGGGAACCTGCAGAGTCACTCACATATTAAATAAAAGTCAACGGAACAAAGTGCTTGTTGCACACACACGGACCCAGTTACAGTCGAACTTCTCTAACTCAAACTTACTAAGAGAGAAAGTCCTTGTAAGCTGAACTGAACTGAAAATTGTTTGGCAGTTTAACAGCTTAACTTGGTCGAGTTTTGTGTGCTTAACTTTGGTCCTTAAACTTCGATAAATGAAATGTTTTGAGGTGATTGAAATATATAGTTCTTAGTAGTACAAAATATTGTTCTTTAGTAATAATTTGGAAACATTACTGGAAATATTTTCCCTATTTTTCTGTACTTATAATGGTTCAAATTATATTAGTTCGACTGTAAAATACTACAAAAGGAGATTATGGGTGGGCGTGACAGGGCTGGGATTTTCAAATGCCAATGTCAGTGCCACCATCAGCAACTGCCACTGCCACTGCCATTGCCAATGGGGCTCTGACGCGTTTTGCCAAAAACTGAATTTTCGATTGGATTTCGTTCGCTTTTGTGCTCACCATTTGACCTCGTCCTCGTCTTCATCCTCATCGGAAGGCCTCAATTGCAGCAGCAGCAGCAGCAGGAACATTGTGTCGAAATTGTGTGTATGGTGTGGTGTGCTGTGTGTGTGCGTGTTTGGTAATGTGGCTGCTGCATTTGCAATTTCTAAATTCCCGATGCCATGCAACGGCAGCAAAAATTACAGTGGCAAAGCAAGGACAACCCCACACACTTACACACCCCCCCCCGAAAAATAGTTGCTGCCTTAGTTTGCCGCAAGCTGATGATGGTGGCGTCGCCCACCTGTCCGTCACCGGATTTATAGCCCTCGAGCTCGGCATTCTCCGGCTCCCCCACTTCCTCTCTCTCTCTCTCCCCTCCGGGAGCCACTGCATTCAAGCTCCATTCCATTTTTGAGCTCTTGGTATTTTGGACACGGGTCAAAGCTCCGAGTACTCCGAGTGCTCTGTGTACTTTCAAAGTCCAAAAATAGCAAAAACCGTATGAAAACTTTATCAGCTCGTAACGAAACAAAATAGTTGGCCAAGAGGGGGAATACAGAGACAGCGAGTGAAATGGAAATCCCATAAATGTTGGCCAAATATTTTTAAAAATTTTCAAGAGAAGCAGAACTTTAGCAGGGGAATTGTACAGATTTCTTGGCTAAACAAAGATTATAGGAAAAGTTTATAATTAGTTTTTGCTGTCTGGAGTGTCCGGTAAGAATAATTATAATATTAATAATCAGAATATCTTTTAAATTTTAAAGTTACATTTGTTAATTTGCTTCAAATAATTTCCCTAATTCCTAATCCTCGTGTTATTCTCCTTAACTGCTTTCGGGTAAACACAATAAAGTATGGCCCAGAACAACTTGTCTGTCAATTTCCGTTAAGCAACTCTAAGCCAGCTCAGGCAAACGGATAATGACGCCTTATCAATCACTTCGACAGGTCTGTGAAGTCCTTCACTAATTAATATTTGATGCAGAACGGCGATAAGGTCACTGTCATTATGCAGGTGTATGCCACATCAAAGTGCCCGCCAGCACAATACAATTCCCATAAATAATCTTGCCCACTTTTGTGGCCAACACACACACCCTACACAGTACATACAAAGCCAATTTGAAGCCTTTTTGCAGTCGTCTGTGGGAATCTCAGGGGTCCAGGAGACGCCGCCATATTAGCAGGCATTTTTTACAATTCACCTTAATGGCGGAGATTGCTCGAACCGGAACGGCGGCGTTTAATCAGGCAAAGTGATTTCTCCCGGCACGCACACTTATGCACCATCAACTTATCAGTTTGCATATGTGCTCGCCAGATAGGACGACGACGTAGGACGCAGGACGACGAGGACACGTAGACAGACAGGAAGCCGACACAGTGCCAGATGATGTTAAGGTAGTTTAACCTTACGCAACGACCCAACTGTAAATCTACGCCCGCTGTCATGCAAAGTTCCTGCCGAGTCCTGCGAGATGCACTTGAAGAAAATAGGGGTACTAGGGATAGTACTACTATGACTGCGGTCTTCTCTTTTAAAAAAAGAGTTAAAAAAGGTTTGACTTCTGCCTGTGACAACGGGAGCCTGTATCTAGTCATATCCTTTTTAAAACCATACTTTGTTGACATTTTTTTTAAGGCTTTGCTTATTTCCGGTTTGTTTTATGCCTTTAAGCATGAGCTTTAAAACTGCTTTTAACTATTTTTTTAAGCATTTAGAAATACCTTTAAAGCCTTGTCCTATTATCATCCTCCTCCCACTAAATTTCCCTAAGGAATATTATATTTTTCAGAGTGCACCCTCGACTCCTATCGAGCCTTCCATGTGCGTGTCTGGCTCGCGACTTTGCCCCTCGCTTGCTCTTTTTTTTCCTTTTTTGGTTTATTTCACCCAAGAGGTGGAGTAAAATTTATTACCATTTTGCAGTTATAATGTTTCAATATCTCCTTCGGGGTAACAGGGTCGGGGGGCTGGCCCGTGTGCCCATTATCGCAATTTAAGCACGATTCAGGCAGATATATATCCCCATGTTTAGTTGCTCCTTGGATCTCCGGCTACGTGATGTATGAACCATTTCCCCTGCTCCCCAGGATAAAGCCTTGCTTTTTGTGGAAACGGTTAACTTCCAGCGATTCCTCAAAACACCTGCGGGTCAATAATTGGTGGCGGCGTTAACTAGGAATCGCTTAATCCCATTCCGGTTAGTGGAGCGCCAGGAGCACGCCTGGTTAAGCCACCTAATTGGCATGTGGCAAGTTTCTAATGAGTTGCGAAAACTTCCAGCTGCAGAGCAGCTGCGTCACTGGCAGTTGGCCAGGGAAATGACTTTTCATTTTAATGGCCAATACATTTAACTTCTGACCTGGTCAATGAAAAAATAAATGAGACCGAAGGAATTACCAATAGGATTAAAGTTTATAATTTAAAGAGAAAATAAAGCTGAGCTGGGGAGAGAGAAAACTATACAGAACTTTAATTTATGTTGACTTTTTTTCCAGGAATTATTTAATTAAATAAATTATAAGGTACAACATTTAATTAAATCAGAAATACACAAACACAAAGCTCTATAAATACATTGTAAATCGATTGTGCAACGCTTTAAACTTGTAATTATAATAATAAAACTGTTTGAACAAAAGAACATCTAATGGAATTTCAATATTACCATCACATTGCCATTATCCTTTAACAAAAAAAAACTTCATTCCTGTAAAAATATATTGAGGGGAAAATGTTAAATTTTCACTACTTGAACTAAAGTTTTTCACAGCACCGAGGGAGATACAATCACGAAATGGATACCCCTCCTGAAATGTTTTCTGTGAACATTTTGCGTTGCAAGCTCCCCCCGAAAAATATTTTTATGCTTCATCAGGCCGAATAAAGCCAGCAGCTTTTTGGTTGGCCAAAAATTGTGGCACGGATTTCGGGGGGGGGAGGGGAGAGAGATACTTTATCGGAGCCCGAAACTCGCACACATGTTGGCCAACTAGAGCTGCTGGTATACGATTCCGCCGGAAAAACGGAAGCTGGAGTGCTGGCCGCACTTTTCCAATTTACGCGTACTATCACTATGGCTATGAAATTTTCATTAATTTCAGCTGAGCGTAAAACGCAATAATATTTTGTAAAAATATAGAAGAGCAAGCGGGCAGAAATATGACAAGAGCAAGGGGCTAGTGTACTATAAATTAAATTGCAATGTTTATTTAATTCCCGGCTGTTTATGCAGCCACATCACCTGGCTCATTTGGGATGCAAATTCGTCGCCACGTCGCGGGTAAACAACAACACTGGGCATTTGGGGGCTGCAATTTATTCAAATAAATAATAAATATATATACTCTCTATATATACACATCATTAGTTCCTCTCAAAAACAGGGTTATAGCGCGTAACTAGTCATTCACTATGCATATGCGGATTATTTTTGCGTCGCGTCGATTTTTCAGCTGGCCATTAAGGGGTTAAAAGTTAGCTCAAGGGCCAGTCGCCTGGCCTCAACCTTGTCCTGGTCGGTTTCCGTGTCTCCTAGTCTCCGTCTCCGTGTCTGTGCTTGTGTCGTGTCCTTGCGTCCTTGCCATGACTCAATCGGCGCCACCACCACCACCGCCGCTGCACACTTGAGCACGTTTGCCCAGGCGGGGCTTGAACGGCACCGATTTCTTTACCAGGTCGCGCCTGAACTGGCCACCAGTGGCCTCCTCGCTGCCCGTCAGACCCATGCCCCCGCCGCCGCTGTCCAGGAGCGGCAAGTCAATGCTGCGGCCAAGGCGTGGCGTGCGCACGCGATAAGCCTGCTCGCCGTTGCTTTGCACTGTGAAAAAAATATTTTTAATAATTTAAGACAAAATGTTTGAGGTTTCATAAAAAAGAGAACAGTTATTTTATGATCCTAGCTCTTTAAATCCGTAAAAAAATTGTATTATAACTCAAAAAGTATTAATATCATGTAAATAAAATTCTCTAGGTTTTATAAAGCTACACTTTAAGTGACGAAAATTATACAGAACTCTACCATATTTTTTTTACCTTGTAAAAGAAATATTATTAGTAGTGTGTGTTACTATTTTTAAGCAATTAAGCAAACAAAAAAAACCGTCAGATATTTATATAACTTTAAAAGTATGTTATACAATCGTTATGGGGGCAATGACATATAGAACGTAAATTAAAAAGATAAAACTAATAGCATTTCAGTGTTTCTTTTCCTGTCCGGAAACAAAAGCAAAGCTTATGGGAAAAGTATGCCATAGTTATGGAGATGAAGGCGTGAAATGTGAACGTGATTCGGGATCCAATTAGAAGAGCTTAGCCCTCACTCAAGCGGGAACATGCACATATATATTCCATGAATTTCGTCACGCGTTGCGTATACGCCCCGTGTGTCCCCTGGCGACTTACACTGTCGTAGCTTCTGCAGCAGCAGGTAGTAGGCCAACGGCGGCATGCTATCCAAGTCGAAATCCTGGCCCTGCGGCGGCACTGCGGCCACCGGTATGGTGGCACTCGCCTTCTGCGCCAGGCTATTCTCCTCCAGCTCGTCAATGATGTCAGTCAGCTCCTTGTATTCGCCCATGGCGCGTTTCTGGCGCGCCGCTAATGCCGCCACTGCCGCAGCTCCAGCTCGGCCGGATGATGATGATGATCCTGCTCCTCTGGCGGAGCCTGCCCTGATGTGATTTGCCAAATCCAGTTTGCCCGTGCCCTGCACAAATAAAGTGCCACAAAGCAAAGCACAAAAAACCAGCACACACACACAACAGGAATAAAAAATAAAGAGAGGAGGAAAATATTTGAGATATTTCCTTAGAGGGGTGTTTATACCAAGAGTTAAAAGTAAGTTCAAAGGGGATATTATGTTTATGGAATTGTATTAAAAGCACGATTATCTTTATAAAAAGTGACTAAAATAATATTTTCCTATTTAAATCCATGGATCTATGGCTCAGGATTCATTAAACAAATATATTTATTGTTTAAGATATCAAAGAAAACTATTTTTAAGTATGAGATAAATGCGTTTTCAAGGGTTTCTTCTAGAGAAATTGCAAAGATAGTCCTTAATATATTTAAATCGAAGTAATAATTGTCTATTTACGCTAATAAAACCTTTGTTTTTATTAAAAACTTATGAATAAACTTTTTAGGAATAATAAAATTTTATTTTTAAGGGTTTCATCTAGAGAAATATCAAAGATAGCCCTTAATTTGTTTAAATCGAAGTAATAATTGTCTTTTTACGCTTATAAAATTATTATTTTACTTAAAAACATAAGATTAATGCTATAAAAACCACGAATATATTTTATTTATTATTTATTTTATGAGCTTTTGATGTCCTCTACCAGGTATCTCATTGTCGAGGTCCTTGTGCCACTTGTTCCTTTTTTTAGGAGATGGCTCAGCCGAGAGGCTGCCAAACTGTCGACACGTGTTAAGTTATTTTTATGCCGCCTATTTATGCTCATACTCGTACGTGCGCTGCACACACAGCACAGCGTCGTCCTACCAACACCCCCATCTGTATGTGTGTGTGTGTGTGAGGTGTGAGCGAGGTGTGCGAATGTGCGAGTCAAGCACTTTATTGTTTCAATTTACAGCCCGGCAGGCAGCGTGTGCCGCTTGATTAGACAACTCAATGTAGATTGAAATGCCAACACCTGAAATCGGCTTGTAAATCGCACTTTACCCATAAACGCTTCTTCACTGCTTCTCCCTGTGTATGTGTGTGTGTGTGTGTGTGTTTCGGGGCGTATACTTGATATTAAACCGTAATTTGGCAAAGCATTTTTAGCCGCAGTTGCGTAATACGTATACGCCGTGTGTGGCTGAAGAAAAAGTGTTAATTGGATGGGAATCGATTTCCTGCATCTGCAGCTTAATTGGTGGCATCGCAAATGGCGTTGACAGTGAGGAAATGAGACTGCACTCAGTGCTGCGGACTACGGAGGAGGAACTTTTTGCCCGAATTTTCCGTCCGTAAAACCAAAGTACGTAGTACGTAGTTGCTAGTAGCTGGAAATTATCGCGCAAAGCTGGCGAACTTGTGCCTGCACAAATAACACTAATTAAGTGGCGCTTGTTTGGATGTAGCCCAGAGCACCAGTACACTTAGAAAAATAACTTCAAGTGGGTCTTAGTATACTGAATTTAATTATTACTGAATTTAAAAAATCTGTGAAATTCTTAAGGAGGCCATTGTCTCATTTAATTGTAAATACAAATTATTAAAAAGATAGGGATGGCAGAAACAACGATATTATTGAAGTTTATCGATATAAGACTGAAAATGTGTTTAAATCGATTTTCCAACATTATGATAAGTTCGATAACTCGAATCTCACGTTTGAAATATCGGTCATATTTAGTTAGAAAAAAATAATTAAAATGAATAAAATTTCAATTTGCGAAAGTTTACTGTATTTTCGATATGATATTAAAATCGATAATTTATCCAATAAATAATATAATTTTATCCTCTCGATCCCTTACTTATGTATAGATATTCTTTTCTCAAGTAAAATAAATAATATTAAAGTGTATTTCTCACCTGTAAGGCCTTGGCGTGGCTGCAGACGAGGACATAGCAGGACGCCGCGATTAGCAGCAGTGTGCAATAACTGGGTCCACACATAACTGTCCTTGGTCGGTGTTTGCCGTTTATGAGCGCCGCTCAGGACACTACGGAAGTGCTCTCTCGAGGCCCTCGACTATTAACTCCGCTCCGGCGAATGGGACTGCTTTGGCACTTTGGGGGCTTTCGGACAACTACTGATGGCAGTAGCACGGCGATCCGGAATTTTTATAGCCAAATGCGCCAGGACTCCCCCCTGTGCGAGCATGATTAGCTCCCTGATGGACGGGTGCTAAGTGATTTGTTATGCACTCTAAGCTCCAGGCTGCCCGCTGGTCAGCGCAAACAGGCGACGAATCAAGCGGCAAATCCCAAACGGAAGCGTAACCAATTTATCAAAGGGAGAGTTTAAATCAGGGGCACAAAGTCAACGGGATTGGAAATGGAATTGGCAAGCTAATTGAAGGACGCTAATCCAGGATAGTTTGCCATGCAGTGAAAGAAAAATATAGGGATACAAATATTTAGTATGAGATCAAGAGCAGTATCTTTAGAGATATTTGTGAAATGTTATGAAGCATTCGAAATATATTTGTTCAGATTAAATCTAAAATTTATTAAATCCACAATTTATTAAATAACAATCCTATTTATTGTAAATAAATCCTGTTCATTCTTCAACATGAAAAATGTTAATAGTTTGCAGCTTGAAAGGCTAGGGGCTCTTTCTTAAGGAAAAGGTTTGGAAAATCATTAAATAAATGATGAGATTTTACTATAATTTAATAGATATTCTCAATTTTCCCCTGTGCAAGCGTGGGACATCCCGTTTTAATGGAAATCAGAACGCGCGTAAAGTCCGTCACGCCCCAGAGGGCGAGAGAGAGCATTAGCGGGAAAGCCCACGACGGAGCAATGTCAATGCCGGTGACGCTGCCAATCGATCAATCTTATTTAAATGTTGACAGTTGTCTTCGGCAATGTATCTCAGCTTGAGGCCCGTTTGCCGTTGGGGAAAGGCTTCCTTCCACTTCGGCATCGGCATTGGCATCGACTACGAATTGGTTTGATTTGTTGTCGGTCCTGCTGTTCCCTGGCTGGCTTATTTAAATGCCATTTCTGAGCCGCATTAGGTTCAATTTGTTGGGCAAACCCAGCTAGCTGGCACACCTGGCGCACACACACCTGCCAAGGAGGAGGTTTTGTCACCAGGCCTGTCAGCAGGCATTTAAATTCAGATTGTCGACGGGTCAACAAGGCGGCCCGAGTCGGAACTGATTTACCAGTTGCCTTCCTTCCACAACGGGTTTCAATAACAGCAGGGCTGCAAATCTCCAGGATTTTCAATTAACTAAGCTCAAGACCAGGCATCAGGCTACGGACATCAACCATCCATCAATTGGTTGTTTTTCTCGGTTCTCTCGTCCATGCAACTGGTCCCTGCAACTGCACAGCTGCTGGTCGAGTATTTATTTGTGCCACTAATTTACACAAACATGGTCAGCACTGGGACACGACCCAGAGCCGAAGCCGACCCACTGCCCACTATCCACGACCCACGACCTCCGACCTGACGACCCCCAGCTGGCAGTTATTTATTTAGTAACTCAATGTGGGGCAAGCAACCTCTTTTGCCGCCTGCCGGACCCTGAGGGATTTATCTATTTGCCAAATGCTGAAAAATGTATCCTTGAAAAATACAAAATAAATAGAAATAAGGTCACAAAAATGTATTTAAATTAAAAGCAGGATTAGTCCAGTCAACGGATTATGTAGAGTCACTAATTGGACTGCCAACTGCAGCTCCAAAACATTAGCAATTATAAATGAAGATACATTTTCATTTAAAAATTACATTTTTGCAATTTTCATCCGTTAAAAGCGCAAAATAATAAGCTGCCTTCTGGGGAACTCCCCATAAGTTGGCCTTAGTGTTTGCCTTTCGAATTAGTCACTGGATCAATTATTTGCTTTGCTCACTTTATCAGCTTTCCAAAGCTGCGGAGGAGTTAAGCCCTCAAATGGCGGGGCAGCTAACGCCCACACACACACACAGGACACGGTGTGAGCCCTTTTGGCCGAGGCTTCCTTCGGGCTGAGCGAAGGGATTTAATTGAATTAGTCGTGTCCTGTGCGCGCGGCACTTTGAAGTTTGCACTTTGCACCCCCAGCCCCCACTCGAGAAGGATTCTTTGGGATCCTGCCCGAGTCCTCCGGCGCACTTTCCGTTGACCCACAGGACCACAGGCTCTGTTGACGTTTGCGCTTAGGACGGATTCAGGGAGTGAAGAGCCACCGGAACCTGAGGGCCGGGAAGGGCAACGGCTTTGCGGAGTTTCCAGCCAGGCTAACGCGCGATGGCAATAATTAAGCCAAATGGAGTGCGAGTGCGGCAAAGGACCTTTGCGACCGATAAATAATGGCGCATTAAATTTATAAGCCACGAAGCGGAGAATGGAGAGCCCCATCATGTGGTTTTTAGCCAAGAACATTAAAACATTTAGTTGCCAATCTCGACCCGATTGTCTCTGGTTGGCCAGAGCAAACAAGATGAATCTCGACAGTCGAAGGACAAAGCAAGGAGCTGCGATGAAATCGACTCTGCAAGGTTGAGTGCCATATATATGGCCACATGGCCGGGCGTATATATCCATAAAACTATTGAAAATGGTGGGAGGATGCACAGAGAAAAGCAAACAATAAATGTCTTTAAAGAAGGCTAAAGAAATATTTGCAATCTTTCCCCAATTAATCTTTATCCCTACAGAAAAAACAACCACTAAAAAATGTATATATTCCGGTTATTCATTGTTTTCCCAGTGTAGGCAGGGCAGCAGCTTTCGTTACACGAGTTGAATAAAAACTTGTAGCCAGCAATTTATATATTCGGGCAAGGACATTTCAAATTCAACTCAATGTGCCAGCAACTGGCTAAAGCTAAAGCTTGTTTTTAGTTTTTCCGAGATGATGTGCTAGCTTTTTAACAGTCAAATTGAGTTGCCAAATTCCCCCTGACTTAAAATAATTCAGAAGATTATGAGTGAGTCTTTTGTTTTACTTAAAACCAGCAACCAGATTTTGCTGAAAACATAATGTGAGCGCTGCTATAAAAACTTTTCCCCTAGATGCGGAGATAAGCTCGCTTTAATCCCACTTTTAAAGCAACAACTTGTCTGCATATATATATATATAGTATATAGTATGTACCCACAAGTGTCAGCACTTGGCAGCTGTGGGGATATAGAAATGCAGATGCGTTGAGTTTTCGCAGAGAATGCATTGCATGTCGAGCGCACACACTGCGTATACGCAATGTATTTCAGTTATATTTATTTTTTTTTACATGTTTTAATCTAGTGTGGGAAAAGCTGAAATGGCGGACAGACAAATGACAGCTCTCGGGGTGAGCCGTTCTTCCGGCAAATCAATATGCCAGTCAAAATGGGGTTTATGGCCCCTGTATATATACAGATGTGGACATAAGAGCCCCACGGGCGCAACAGTTCGCAGTTCAGAGTCTCATTTTGCCAATCTCATGCAGTTTCACAGCCTCACGCTCTTCGATTATTTCATAAATTATTTATTTATTCATTTGCAGTTCCCGTGTCGCCGACATATCGTCGTTTGCCAGCCATTCAGGAAGCTCGAGAGGAGACTAGAGGTAAAAGCTACCTGCGGAGGATTGGGAAATGGAGTGGAGCCCGGTCGGAGCTTTGAGCAAACACTCGAAACGCGGAGGAGCCGTGGCAGGAGCCACAGCCAGGATGAGGACGAACTTCGGTGGGCTTGTTTGCATTGCAGATTGCAAGTACGCGTACTCGCGCTTTAACTTACGCACAGCATCGGGCCAGAGATAAGTCCCGCGTAATGATGGCTGGCAACGGGGATCTTTAATCGGGACGCGTTGTCTCAAGTGACCGGAGGAAATCGAAGACATGTCGAAGGCCAAAGTTACTAACCTTCTTCTGGCCACGACAATGACATTGCCCGCAGCAGGAATAGAAGCAACATCAGCAGCAATCACAGCAGCAACAGCAGCTACAGCCTCCAGCAGGCTGAGCAAATCGATTGCAACATTCGTGGCAGGTAGCATCACAACAGCAACATCCACATTAACATCGACATCAGCATCAGCTTCAACATCAGCTTTAGCCACTGGCAACAGTAGCCATCACCTGCATCCAGCAGCAACATTAGCCACCCCTTTTGCCACAACTGCAACATCTGCTGCTGCTGCCGCTTCTACTGCTGCCACAACATCAACAACGAGTCTGCCTATAACCCCACAATTTGTAGATGCCTCGTTGACTTCGCTATCGTTAACAGCCACCTCGTCCTCGTCCTTTGAATACTTCTCCTCCTCTGCCTCGTCCTCGGAGGCCCCTTTCGAGCTGCTGGCAAACACAACGGGCAATGCCACCACCAACATCATCATCGATCCCGGCCAAGAGCTGGAAGAGAGCTGGCTGGATATGTCACTGCTGTTGCTCAAAGGATTCATTTTCTCGTCAATTATCCTGGCCGCAGTCCTGGGCAATGCATTGGTCATCATTTCCGTCCAGCGCAATCGAAAGCTGCGGTAAGTCTTTATATCCAATTACTGCTTACCTCGGGGTTGTCCATTCAGGTATATCGTAGTCAGAGTTCATTTTTATTACACTTACAAAATATAAAAATAAATATATTAATTATTCAGATATTTATTTAACATAAAGTATTTTATGAATCCTGAAAAAATGTTTGTAAATGCCTCAAAGAGAATTTATGTAAACCTTGTTTTTTCCCACCTCTTTTTTATATTTAGTTCAGCTTTTTCTGACTTGATATTTTATGGAATGTTTTATGGAATGTTTTATGGAATTTTTTTGTATAGCCAGCATTGGCAGCACTGCACACCTTCTCAGTCACCTGGGCTTAATTGAGGGTCATTGCCGCGAGCGCGGCTCACAACAATGCAGTTGGCAAACACAAGAAAACACGTTGGCAACCTCTTTGTGCCAGCGTAATAAATGTAATTTAAATGAGCGACAAGTGGAATAATAAAGCGCAAAACGAAGTTAAATGCGACACACACAGGGCGGCACAAGCCCATCGCTGATGCTGCCATGACAGCGTGCTGTAGCGTCGCGATGACAGGACGCCCTAGAGTGCAGTGCAAATAAGTGTAGCATACCATTCAGCGCTGGGCTCGAGCCCCGCCACGCCCACGCCCACCCTACCCGCCTACGCTTAATGTTGCGCAACGTTTATGCGTTCGAGGGGCAGGCTCTGATTAAAGAGTTTATCGCGCTACTAAAAAAATATGCTTAAAGTGCTCAGATTATCGTTTATTGTATTATTATAAAACGTAACTGGTTCTGGCATATAGGATCTCGTTGAGATAATATATAAAGTGAACAGAGCTGAGGCAAGGACATGCTTATAAAAAGGCTTGAAGAGGAGACAGGATAATTATGTATTTTAAATTAAAGTGAAAAGATAAAGGTTTCTTTTAAGAGGGTTATAATTTCAAGGAAGAAAGTATTATTATGGTTGATTGGAACATATTAATTTTAAATTTTTAGCTGAATCCTTTATGACTATCCTTGTAGTTATACATAGATTATTTCAGTGCAAAATAAGTGCTATTCCATGTACTATTTTAAAATGTAAGTTCTCCTCCTTGACAACACTTATCCCAGAGAGTAGATAATACCTTACCATTGCCAAGACCTTTCGCCTGAAGATGGCAGCTGCAACCTGGGCGGTCCAATGACTTGTGACAGCCAAGGAAATTGCTACATGCAGGTGACCAGAGCGGAAATGGCAATGGAGAGCAGAGCAGAGCAAAGCTTTGTGTGTATTTAGCCAGCAGATTCCATTCCATTCCATTTCGGCTTGGTCACTCCCCTGACTGTGCTTGGTTGGTTAGCCGGGGACAGTGCCAAACATAACACACATCTCGCATGTAAAACCCACTAATTCCGGTGCTATTGTTTCGTTCGCAGGGTGATAACCAATTACTTTGTCGTGTCGCTGGCCATGGCCGACATGCTGGTGGCCCTCTGTGCGATGACGTTCAACGCCTCCGTGGAGCTGTCCGGCGGCAAGTGGATGTTCGGGCCGTTCATGTGCAACGTGTACAACAGCCTCGATGTTTACTTTTCCACGGCGAGCATCCTGCATCTATGCTGTATATCGGTGGACAGGTATGACCAGACTATATTGGTAACGGTTTTAAGTTGGACCTCTCTCTTTAAATCCTGCAGGACCATTAATCTTGCCCAGCTGCCTCAAAATCACTCTCAATGCCAGACCGAAGTAGAAACAATTAATTACCGTGAAAGGCGCGCACATCAAAAGCAAACATTAGGCCCCGCCCGTATGATGAATGCGGCCCAAATGATTTGGGCGTGTTATACTCGGCCCGCCCAGCTCCCCTGCCCCTGCCCCTCCTCTGTTTTCCCACCAAGCCGTTAATTGGGCGATATCCCAACTTGGGAGGCAGCACAACAGCTGCTACCGCCCGAGCTGACCAACAATGGCCATTGGCCAGTGGCCAACACGGGCACGGAGCCCCTTTGTCTGTTTTAATTAATTTGTGTTTCGCTCACCTTGTTCTCTGGCCGCAGAAACAAAGGAAATTATATATATATCAGCAGCAATCGAAATTAGAAAATTAACGATGGAAATTAATAAGGGCGACAGAGACACTACTCATTAGAATATGCAGATTAATCGAATTAATCATACATTTTTACGAGAAAAGAGAATAATTGAGCTTAAACCATCGATATATCGATATTGTGACAATATTTGATACTTTGTTTGATACTTAAAATTTCAATATAAAAAAATTTACGATATGATATTGACCGCAATATTAAATAACATTTTTTCCGATTTTTTGTAATAATATAAATATTTATATGTTTAATGCAATATTGTTCGATTTTTTAAAATTTCGATATAATAAAATCTACGATATGATATTGAACGTAATATTTAAATCGAATTTCGATCCTACTCTCTCTCTCTCTCTTTATGTCATTGTATTTAGCTTCAATTTTCTAAGCGAAGATCTAATTTATAGGAATTTTTTTAAACCTAGTAATTACTTCTAAAATTTCTATTTCAAACCATAAATATTATTTTCATATGAAAATATTTTTAACCTCAATAAAAGTACTAAAACTTTATCCATTACTATCCTCAAAAGTAAATAAAACGTATTCTTCTTCAGGATTTCCTCACTAATTAAATACTCTCGCCTTTTTATGATTTTATAACTTGATTTTCCTGCCTGGCAAAATGTACAAGAAAACGTGATTATCCTGCGGGCTATTAATTATAGTGCCAAGAGGCCCGATTCGCTCCTCCTCACTTCTGAGGCACACAACCACCTGCCACCTTTTGCGGCTGGGCCCTGTCCGCAATTCATTTCCATTAATAAAGTTGACCTCGTCGTCCATTCCGCTTCCCCTTTTGACAGATACTACGCCATAGTGCGTCCGCTGGAGTATCCACTGAATATGACACACAAAACGGTCTGTTTTATGCTCGCCAACGTGTGGATCCTGCCCGCCCTCATCTCGTTCACGCCCATCTTCCTGGGCTGGTACACCACCGAGGAGCATCTGAGGGAGGTGTCCCTCCACCCGGACCAGTGCTCGTTTGTGGTTAACAAGGCCTACGCCCTCATCTCCAGCTCGGTCAGCTTTTGGATACCCGGCATCGTGATGCTAGTGATGTACTGGCGCATCTTTAAGTGAGTGGCCCAGAGTGGATGCGGCTGGTTTGGCTCCCACCCCCCCATCCGGCCGATGTTGATGGCTTGCTTAATTGCCGACGGCTCTGGGCTCTTTTTCTCTCGTTTTTCCAGGGAGGCCATTCGGCAGCGCAAGGCTTTGAGCCGCACCAGCTCTAATATCCTGTTGAACAGCGTCCACATGGGGCATACCCAGCAGCCCACCAACCTGAGCTATCTGCATCCCAGCGACTGCGATCTCAATGTACACTCCGGGCGGGAGGAGACGCAAAGTGCGCTGAGCAACTTGGAGGTGAGTCTTGTCTTTAAGGGAAAAGGAGAAGGAGACCCTTTCCTTTGTGGTCTTGCCAACGCACGACTCAATTCCCTGACGCATGTATGCCCACAGGACATGCTGCAGCCGGCCACCGATGAGGACGACGACAGGGACGAGTGCGATGAACTGCGTGTCCCTTCGCCACCGCCGCGCCGTCTCAGCCGGAGCAGCATCGATCTGCGCGACTTGGAGCAGGAGCGATACGAGAAGGTCACGCATACGGACAGTGCTCCCTCGATGATGGCCTTGCAGCAAACGCTCCAGCCCTCCCACAACCAGCTGCAGCCGCCAGTGCCGGTGTTCAATCCGCAGATATGGACGGAGGGTAAGCTGTCCGTTAAGGATGCGGATATCGAACAAGAATCGCATCCTTCGCATCCGACGGCACCGCAGCAGCAGCTCAGCCTGACCAGCGGCAGCGGGAACAGCGAACCGGAACCTGAGTCGCAGGCCTACCGCGTTTTTGGGCTCAACAGCGACGAGAGCGAGGGCACCGACCTGTACGACACCCACCTGCCGCTGGCCGAGGACAACAAGGAGCTGAAGCGGCTCATCGAGGACAACTACCTGTACTTCAAGCGGCAGACGGGCGGCACCATTATCAGTGGTCCCGGAGGCGGCAAGTATGCAGCTCTCAGCGAGACGGACTTCATCCGTCTTAAAGCCGGAGCAGCTGCCTGCGGACGGAAACCGTATGCGGCCAGCGACTCGGAGTTCCTGCGCACCATCAGCGAGTCCAGGGCAGCCACCAAGGAGCAGACGCTGCCCACCGGCAAGGAGAAGGGCTTCAACATCCTCTCTCTGCTGGCCAAGACGAAACGCTCCAGTGCCGAGTGCTTTGCCCTGGAGCGGAAGCGACACCAGGCCAATTCCGAGGGCTCCAGCTTCTTTCGACGCGCTCGAAACCGGAAGCTGTCGCACAGCTACAACGGATGCGGCGGCGGTAAGGAACGCAAACTTGAGCGACGCCAGCGGCAGCACAGCGACACGGACTCCACGCCCAACAAGCCGGACATCCTGCTGGACATCAATGTGCTCAGCGAGCAGAACGGCGCCAGCGTGATCCAGCAGTTTAGCGACGGCGTTCAGCTGATTGACTTCAGCGAGGTGAAGACCCCGGACTCCCAGCTCCGGCCTCGGCGCAGCGACGACGAGCTGGCCCAGCTGGCCGACTGCTTCGGGGAGTCACCCCAGCAGCCGGCCACGCCGCCGCCGTCGCTATCGCCGCCCGAGTTGCCGGAACCGAGTGGCCTGCTCATTGCCAGCAGCTCGGAGCTAGCGGAGATCTTTCGGTCGCTCAGCTTTCCGCTGGGCCGGCCGGCCGGTGCTCCCCAACGCCTGAGCACGCTCAGCGATCAGGTGTGCGCCAACTATCTGATGTCCCCACCGAATACGCCGGCTCCGCAGACCGCGGGCAGTGGTGCCACCATAGACTCCAACGCCAACAACAACAACAACAACGGGCAGCCGGCGTCCATCAATGTGTACTTCCTGTCGCCGCCGCCGCATGCCGCCGGACCTGGTTATACGCCCAGCGACACATCTACCGTGTCCCTGGATGTGGTGACCACCCTGCCCGTGCCCGTTCCAGTGCCCGTCCCGGTGCCGTCACAGCCAAATCCCCAAATGCCCTCGCCCAAGCCGGAGATCATACTTGATTCCACGCTGTCGCCCGTGGAGGCCGGTTCCGACGAGCACAAGGATGTCACGTCGCCGCTGTTCAAGCGCAAAGATAGCAACGGCGATGCGGACGTGAGCGTTTCCGGCGGAAATGGAGGTGGAGGCGGCGGACAGCGACAGCGCTGCAGCATCCTGGCAGGCTACGATGGCATCCAGACGGTGCGCAAGCGACAGGCATCCGTGGTGACCTATGACGTGAACGTCATAAACTTTTCGCAGGAGAACAGCGACAGTCGCAGCTACATTCCCATGGGCCGCGTGTCCACGAGTTCAGCAAGTGAGTAGCAAGGATAATGTGTTTATAGCTGGTATTGTGTAGATAGAACAGGTTTCTCTTCAAAATAAATAGCCTGTGCCTTTTGGGAAATTCGCAATATTTTCTGCAGATTGTTTAGTTTTAAATAGAGAGTAAAAAAACATGATTAAAAAAAGTTTCTTTGGTTTAAAAAGACAATAAAATACATCCTTAATATATTTTTCCAGTAAAATATTCCGAGTTTCTTAAAAGCTGTTAGTAATATATAAAAACTACAAGATGCATAACGCAGATATGCTTTCTTTGGTAGCGATGACACTCACATCCTCTCGCAAGACAAGCATGACGTTTACAGGCAGACCGATCTAGAATGCTAGAGAGCATTAGCAGCCGTTGTATGCTTGCTAGAGAGCGGCTGACTTAAGAGATCTTACTTTTCTCTCTCTGGCTTTTGAAGAAAGTTTCAAGAGAGCCTAGAACCATCCCAAAAAAATTATTATATGGCGTTACGCATCTTGGGCTTATATCTTGAGCTTATAATAGAACCCTTCTTTGGAGAAGTTTAAATATAATGCCTAAAGAGAGTATCTTAGAAAAGCTTTCTATAGACTAGTGCTAGCTTTTAGCTGGTTGCACCTGCAAACGAAGAGCAGAAGGGACTGGACCGACCCCATTAAAGAATCCCCAATCCTCATCCAAAATTCTCCCGATCCTTAGCGTTTGCCGGTGCATGGGAGGAGTGCCTCCAGTGCATGTGATACTTCTCTGTGTTCCCGAGAAAAGAGTGTCCTGTGTCCTGTGAACTACTGTTATCCACTGTACTGTACTCTCGTCTCTATCTGTATCTCTCTCTCTCTCTCTATTTCTCCTATCTCTTCCACGGCATTTCGTTGTGTGTTCTATGTGTATATATATGTAAAATCAAATCACCAAAATTATGTCCAACCAAAAATACTTCTACTCCAAAACCAACTCCAAACAAAACAAAAACCAAACAAAAAAAATAAAAATAAATCCCGAAAAATGGCAGAGCACGAATTTTCCAATAAATCCTCGCTGATCCGACGCGGCGGCATCTGCATCTTTGTGGATGAGGAGGAGGCGGAGATCATTGAGCAGCGGCCCCGCGGCATCACCTTCGCCCCGGTGTCCAGTCCGCTGCCCAAGTGTCCGCTCTGCGGCGCCGACATCAGCACCACCAACACCACCACCACCAACGCAAACGCAAACGCAAACGCCGGCACCACCACAGCCACTGAAACCACCAAAGTTCCACCAAGTGCTAGTGCCAGTGCAAGCGCAAGTCCAAGTGCTAGTAGTAAACGTAGTAGTCACGCCACAGCTCCGGATCTTGGCCAGGGTTCGCGGTCCAGATCCTCTCGCTTCTGGCACAAACGCAGGGCGGCGGTAACGGCATGTTGGCAGCAGAGCAAGAACCGGAAGCGCCGCTTCGAGACCGGATGCAGTCACTGTGGTGCAACCGGTGAGTCTTGTCGTATCCCCCCTCCTTCTTCCTCTCTTCCACTCTTTCTCTTACTCTTTGACTGTCCGCCTGTCTCTCAGACCTAGCACCTGCCTCATGATTCCACCACCACCTTTTCGCATTCACGCTTCACCAGCTGCCAGCCAGTCATGTCAATCATGTCCAGAATGCATCTAGCTTTCCTCATCCGTTTACTTTCATTCTCAATCTATCTAGGATCATGGTGTAGAAGTTCATGCTTCTGTATATATTTTCATTAAATTCAGTATTTACTTCGCTCATATCCTTTCCTGATCATCTCTGCTTAGTCCCTCTACAAGCTTTCGAATTTTAGTCTTTAGTCTTTACTAACTCAGTCTGGAACTTATCTCTGGATACAGTACATATTTTACAGTTTATGTTCTTTTTTAAAATCGAGTAATTTAAAACCCGAGTAATATATTTAATAGAAAAAATATATACATAAAAGAACCTATCTTAGTTGAAAAACGGTTTCTTTTAGAAAATTATCATTTAAATTACAAGACAAAGAAATAGGTTGGTTTTTATTTTCATTTGTTGGTTTTTGAATAGTTTTATTTAAAAACTAACTTATTAAACTTTAAGAAACCAGTTAAATAGATTTTCTTTCAGTCATTGAGAGCTTTAAACTAATGCAAACTGAAACAAGGACCTTCTTTCTGTATATTTTTTAACCCTCACCACTTGACTTAACCTGATGGGTAAATCCCCAGAGATATGCCAGTTTTTGGCACCTTCTTATCTCGATACCCTACTAACCAGGTTAGGCCACTAAATCCGGAGGGTCGGACACACACACATACCCACATACACCTCCCACGCAACCAGCTGCCCTGCCGCCCACCTGCCGCCCACCTCACATGCCTCATGCTCGCTTCGCTCTCCCACTCGCTCTCCGCTCTCAAGCTGTACATAATTGCTTCCGTTTGCACGTGCGTTTGCTTTGCTTTATTGCTCCTCCACTTTGCCATTGGTTTTTGCATTATGATTTCACCTGGTTCTGGCCATCCCCCATTCTGGCATCCATCAGCCGATGGTCTCCAAGGATGGGGGCTATCCGCCGCTTCCTCCTGTTGCTCCGTGCTGTCCGTTTGATTTGTTGTCCTTCCTGGTTCTCCCCGCACTGCCCCACGTTTCGAGTGATGTTTATGTTTATGTTTGTGCGGGCGGATTGGTGCACTCAAAAAAATACCCTGAAAATAATTAATAAAGTTTTGTAAGAAATAGAATAAAATATAAAAGATAATTTTTAAAAGTGTTGAAATGACGATGCCAGGAAATTAAATGTGATTTCGCCTTTGCATTACTTCACAGAACATAAATTAAGATCAGAATTGTTAAATCTATTAAAATAAAATCCAAAATATAAAATTTTTTGAAACTAAATATTTATTCCAACATTTTTTTATTTCCTTCAATATTTTAGACGACATTAAAATCTATTAAAATGACGTCCAAAGTATTGAAGGAATTTAATTGATTTCAAAATCCATTTTATGTAGAACTTCACGTGATATATTTTTGAGATCGTAAATTAATTTGTAGTAGAAATTCCATGTTTTTTTCGAGTGTTACCGATTTAATGCGGGGCATTGTATGTCTTTGTGATAACAAGTGTCCTGTGTAAATATTTTCAATTGTTTGCCTCGTTTTTATTACTTTTTCCGCACACACACACACGCACACACACCCGTGCACGAAGACACAACACATGTTGGCCTTTCCAGCAGTTTAATGACAGTTACTTGGGCTATGGGCCAGGGGGGAGGCGGTACTGGATGGTCCTCGATACTCGCACAACACAGCAACAGCAACATTACTAATGTCAAAGTTAAACATGCCAGGACACGACCCGTCACCCACACGGCGTATACGCAACATGCCCGGCATCCTCTCTCTCTCTCTAACACAATAAAATGAACACAACCCGTTCTTTTTTTTGCATTTTACACTCAGAAAAAATTGAGAAATAGGTTAATATCTTGTCTTTTTATTTAGTAAATATGGAAAATCATGAACAGGAAATATGTATTAATAATGTAAAATAACAATAATTTTTGAGCAGTGTCATAAGCTTTAATCATCAATTTTTTTTAAAAGCACTGCCACAATATATTTTTTCTGAGTGTAACCGCACAGACACGCACAAGAACAGAAGAACTAGAAAACTGTCAACTGCTATGGCTTAGCCAGAACTTGACTCTGGTCAATGTCCCAAAGAATGGACGGCGGCCGAGGCGAATCGAATCGAATCGAACCGAATCGAATTGAACTTAATCAGCCAATTGCCTTCCTTCATTGCGCTGTCCTAAACTCTTTATCTGCCCCTCCACAGGCGGCTCCGTTCGTCCGGCCAAAGGATGGAAGGCCGAGCACAAGGCCGCCCGCACTCTGGGCATCATCATGGGCGTCTTTCTGCTCTGCTGGCTGCCCTTCTTCCTGTGGTAAGTGCTGCTCCGTAGACGGTTGTCCGTAGCCCGTAGCCCCGTAATCCGTAATCCGAAGTCCACAAGCGGTTGTGTGGCTCGGCTCATCCCCATGTGACTTGGCTCTCACTTACACTCTCCGCCAGGTATGTCATCACATCGTTGTGCGGCCCGGCCTGCCCCTGCCCCGATGTTCTGGTGGTGGTGCTCTTCTGGATCGGCTACTTCAACTCGACACTGAATCCGCTTATATATGCCTACTTTAATCGGGACTTCCGCGAGGCATTCCGCAATACGCTGGAGTGTGTGCTGCCCTGTCTGGAGAAGCGAAATCCCTACAACGCCTACTACGTCTAGACCGGACGGATGCGGATTCTGATACCGTTGTCGATGGAGTCCCCCTCTCTTTTCGATATGGAACAATGCCCCTATAAGTGATATTTAATACTCGAGTGAATCGTCGTTAAACCAAAAAAGGAGAGAGGCAACAAAAACAAAGCCGGGAAAGCAGCAAAGAAAAGCAAAGGCAAAGGCAAAGGCGAAGCAAGCATCTAGCTAGTAAAATCCTTCGAGCTAAGCAATACTCAATGTGTGTTTATTACGTATACGTGTGTACATTTCCATTTAAGCAACGATAGGGAATTTAAAAATTAAACTTAAGTTGTGTTCTGCAGGGGATTGTGCTGCCCCCCCAACCTATACTATCCATATATAAGTGTTGTTTGTCCAACTAAACAGAAGATATACGTAACGATATACATATGAAAGTCGAAACATAAAGTAGAGAATGCGCAGCTATGCTTGGAAACAAAAAAAACATAACGTTGAAACGAAATGTTGTCTAAATAGGTTTAAGAAATGTGAAAATTACACTTCGGTTCATTGAAGATGGGGCACTTTTTCCATAGACTAAATAAATTAATTAAAACTGTGAGTGTTTGAAAGGTTTGATTACATTATTTTCAAGAATTTAAGCAAAGGTACTTCTCTTAATTGATTATTTTTTACATTTTAAATAATTTGATAATAATTTAAATAGTAAAGAAAGAAACTGTAGAAGACAAATTTTATTTATTGCTCTACTCCTGGAGAAAAAATATGATATTAATTCCCCAACCAAATTGTTATCATTTTGAATTTAACTAATTTAAAACAAACAGTTAATTCGTGGAAAATGTGTCCCTACCCAAATCGTATCCTAAGTATCATATATAATCTAGACCTACATGTATTAGCAAACAAAATCTACATAATCGAGAGTTAAAAACAAATTGAGAATTACAAATTATGCAAACGAAATGAAGCAAAAACTAGAAATTAGCGAATGAAAGGGAATTGTTGTGTAGGTGACATTATGAATTTTCAAGCAGAAAGACAATCTACCAAAATGTGTAAACAAGAATGAAGTTCGAAACAACCCAAAAATTGGCAAGCTGTAGAAAATTTCGCCAGTCGCTGCAAAATCGATTCACTTATTTCAATTTAGTTAGTTCGATTCCTCCGTCCCTTAGTCCCTCCTCCCTCCTCGAACCTTCCACTCCTCCATTCCTGAGTTGCGACGACTTTTGTGATAGTAAAGGAAATTGATTGTATTTCTAGTTGAATTGGTTTGCGTTGAGTCAGTAATGCATCCCGTCTCAGTATCTGTACGATGTGTGTGCGCGCGTGTATGTTTTATCTATAGGTAATGCCATGTATCGCTATGTATTTCAATGTACTTGCTGAACTAAACTATTGCGTATTAAAGTGTGAAACTAACGTGTTTTAAAAACAGTTTAAGTTGTTTTTTATGGTGGGAATGGAAAAGGGGGTAAGGTGGTAAGGTTTTCAGGAAAATATTTGGGGCTAACAGCTTAAAAGATACCCGCTGAGGCAAGATTGAATGATAATTTTATTTATAATTTCCTTTAATTAACAAATTTTTCAAAATCGATCAATTGTAAGTCGATTATCTTAAGAGATTTTTTTCGTTTATATAATAATTAATAATTAATAATTAATACTTGTTCTTAGTAACAGGCCAAATGAATTTAGTTTCTATTTTCAATTCTAAATGTAAAATCTAGTTTAATTTCCCGCCCCTTTTCTTTGAACCTAGAGCTGGGTGTTTTGAAATACTGGAAAGTACTATCGAACAATCGATAAAATGTTTCAGTATTATTCCTTCGTTCGAACATCATGCATTTCTTAACCTTTTTATTTACAATGTTAGTTTTCTTGAGACTAAAATGTACTTTTCTATTAGCTCGCAGCACTTACGTTGTTTAATTACACGCCTTCTCAAATTGGAAAACATCGATGTTCGAAAAGAATGTATATCGATAACTAACATCGGAAGCCTTCCATCTCTAATTGTCTTTGTTATTGAACGTTTCCAAGATCGAATCCGGGCTGTAGAAGATAATATGTGGGTGTTCCTTATCACCCGCTGAAGCCCGAAGCCCGAACAGCTGCTTAGCGGAGCGCAGGGGCCGCCTGAATAAAAGTGAAAGCAGAACGCGAGCCCGCATCGAGATATATAGGCGAAATCAGCAATCAGCGGCTGCACTTAGAAGTCAGCAGACCGAACGAACAATGAACCAGCGGCTCTAGAAGAGCGCAGTACACAAAGTTGGACTCCCGAGGCAAAGCAACAGGTGACCCAGAATGGCCGAGTTACAGGAACATAATCAGCGCCAGCTACTGGACTTGCTGTCCACAGATCAGCGGCAAGTTTTTGAGGTCAGTACTTGGAAGATCTCTAACTTTTTTTTAGTTGTTAATACCATTTGTTCAGACCTTTATACAGTGGCTTCATGGCAAGGCCACAGGACCAGTGAACGCCCATCAGACTGCCTTGCAATCTATTCTGCGAACATCCCCCTATCCCGCCCTGCAGCTGCTGCAATTACTGCATATCCACTCCAAGCTGCACATTGGACAAATCATAGCTGCCGTGCTGCAGCAGCTGCTAGCTGAAGGCGATATCTCATCGCCGAGTTCCCTTTGTTTGCTGGCCAACTTTCCCGACAGCATTTTGGAGGCGGCCACGCTTCGCCAGAAGCTAATTGCGCGCTTGGCGAGTGATTCAGCTAGCAAAGAGCATATTTTGCTGGCACTGCTGGCCCGAAGCGAGGGTAACCTGCTGGAGGATGTGCTGCACGAAAAGCAACAAACCATGCGGACGCAGTGCAATGAAGCGGCCCCCACTCGAGAGTTGGTTCTGTGGCTAGCCCTTGGCCAGCAGGAGCACTTCGTAGCCACTATGTGCCAGCAGTTAAAGGATTTTGAATGCATTAAGGATCGTACGCTAAGGAATACCTTGCTTATCCTGCGACTGGCCAATGAGTTTGCCCTGGGTACCCAGACTCTAGATGAGCTGGGATGCCTGGACAAGTGTCTAAAGGAATTCGATGCTAGTGCGGCTCCCGAGGAGCTGCAGGAAGTGCACAAGTTCTTCTTTGCCGACTTCCAGCGACTGTCAACTCTTCTTAATTTCCTGCAACCGCGGGAGGCTAGCAAAACCCTCAAAGTGGAGGCCCTACTGCGGGCACCGGGCGTGCTCACGCTGATCCACGACTACGGCATTCAGTGCGAACACCAGGAGCTGCTCAGCCTGCTCGAGGACACTCACAAATGGCAGCTGCAGACTCCAGCGCTGAGGTGTTTTTACCAGCAGGAGACGGAGATCCTCAGCTACTACACGGCGCTCTGCCATGTCTATAACATGATCCTGGACCAGGGCGAGCAGTCGACCAAGGCCAAGTTGGTGCTGCTTTCCGGACAGATGAGACAGCTCCATCAGCTGGGTACGTTGTGTTCCCTGCTGGAGGACATATTCCTTTTGGTCTTCCTGCGCTGGGAGCAGCTGGAGCAGAGCCCTCAGAAGAGGAGGGAAGAGCAGGACGATGACGACGAAGAGGGTGATGATGAACAGTATGTGGATGACGATGTGACGAAACCACAGCGACCTGCCGCCGTCGCCGCCAGTCAAAGTCAGCGGGCACGGTATGGTTTCATCTGTCGCTCGCCATCTCTGCAAGCCCTCTTCACCTTTCTCCGGGCCTTTGTCACCAAGAAACTGCACTCGCAGGACTACAAGTACGCCGCGGAGCATCACCAGAGATTCCAACGTCTTGTAGACGCCATAAATGAGGCTCTGTGCAAGTTGGGGGTCCTGAACAAGATCGATCAGTCTCTGGTCGCCTCGGCACCTTCGCTAAGCTGCCTCCTGGAGCCGGAACAGCTGTTGCAGTTGGTACAGCTGCACAGCACAGCTAAGGAGAAGGCGTCCAGCGATGACGAGAGCCGAGAGCGTAGCAACCACGCATCCAGCCTTAGCAGGAGAAAGGCCCGAAAGCAACGAAGGGCAGTTAGTTTCAGTGGAGCTGCAGTTTCGAAGACTCCCACAGACGGAGGACTCACCATGGAACAGTACAGGGCCCGGGCACAGTTACTCTCTGGTCATAGCAGAAAGAACTCCTGCGTCACTTCCCCCGGCGAGCGCTCCATTATTCCAAAGATGCTCAGCACGCCAGAACAACTGGCTATCATGGCGCTGGCCCTCAAGAACTTCAACGATGTCAAGCAGATCATCGAGGTAAGAGTCCTTAAACATTTATCCATCATTCTGCTCCCACTTTCTTTGCTCTATATCCCCACAGACCTTCCACCTGCAGCAGAGCCAGCTAAGTCGGGAGCTTCAGTTCATGGAGCAGCAACAGCTGGTGAAGCAAAAGCTGGCCACCATCTATGCCAACTATCAGGCTTTGGAGGCGCGTCACCCTAACTCGGATGAGACCACCGTGGAACAGATCAAGGGCGTGGCAGCCAAGGGCTTTGAGCTGTCCAAGATCATCAGTGTGGTGGACAACTTTGCCCAGGCTCAGCGCCTGCAGCAGAGTCCCGAGCTAAAGGCGCTCATCCAGCGACATCAGTCGGGTTTCTTGCAGCAGTTCGAGGAGCGCAACCTGAATGCTTTGATCATCTGCGACCTCATCGTTAATCTGGGCTTCAACCGGGAGATAACGAGCAATCTGCTATTAGTTATTCGCCGCCAGCAGCAGCTCAAGGTGACCAGCGACGAGGCCATCTCAAGCTCTAACTCCACTGAGATTGGCGCCATGAATTTCCTGCAAAATCTCTGCGAGTGTATGCGTCTTTTGGAGAGATCTGGACAGCAGCCCGCACTGAATGAGCTACTCTCTCGACAGAGCTATCCCCTTCGGCCTTCGGTGCTGGCCATGCAGCTTCAGCGGGAAGCCGCTTTTCAAACCATTTACAGCCGGGAGGCTGCGCAGTACTCCCATGGCCAGGAGCTTAGGGCGAATGCCGGGCTGTTCCAGCAACTTCGATCACGATGGAATTACTATGGTCGCTTTTGCAGCTATGTTCAGCAACTGGCACGACTCCTGCAGCTCAGGGATCCCAATCTGGAGTATCACAATACGCAACTCCTCCGAAACGATCCCTACGAGGTCATAGGAGAGCTGATCTATGAGTGTGGAATCACGCCGCTGGAGATCGAGTCGAGTGTGGCTGCCCTTCACCTGAACCTTGTCCATGTGATTGCCCTCAACATCTGTCCTCAGTTGGGAGAAGAAACCATGACAGCCACGACGCAAAGATTACCCCGAGTGGTGGCGCCGCAAAAACAGGAATCCATCCACAACTACATTGCTCAGCATAACCAGATGCTGGCCCAGATACTGCAGGCGGTGCAGCTGGGCAGTCTGCCGGATAGCGATGTGGGTTTGGACTTCTCCTGCCTGGGACAGTTGATGCAACTGCCGGAGGTGGAGTGCCTGGCTAGCATGTACGAAGGGAATCGCGTGCTGGCCGCCTTGAATGCCTACAAGTTGGACAGCCTTACCCTGGAGAAGGTTGTGCCGGATCGAAAGCTACTGCTGCAGATCCTGCTGCTGGGAATAGGTAACCAATCAGGTGAGTAAAGATCCTTTTGGGGTTCCTTAGATGTCTAGCTCATCCCTCACATTTCCAGAATCTCAAGAGCAACTCAAGTCCAGGATTGACCGCCTGATTGCAGAGCTGATCAAGCAGGATCCGCGCCACATCCAGCTCGTGGTGCACATGAGTGACCTCGGCCTGCGTGCCAGCCTGCTGAAGGAGCACTTCACCCGCATCGCCAGCAGTCAGCTGGCCAAGGAGCTCATTGAACGGACAGTGCAGCATCACAGGGCCGCCAAGGAGATCCCACCCCAGCTGCGCTCCCAGCTGGAAAGCACACTGTCGGACATAACCATATACGCCAAGGTGTCGGCTTTGCTCCAGTTCGAGAGCTGGCCGCAAGCATATGACTTTGGCCGCCAGACGCCGAACGTGATCTTCGAGCAGTTGCTGCAGCGGCGTCGCTTTGGTTTGTGCCTCGAATGGAGCCGCGTGGTCTACCTGGCCGGGTCGGCGGGTCAGCAAAGGGTGTGCCTCCTGACCCTGCTCGACGCGCTCCTGGAACTAAGGGACGGCGAGGAACTGGACGAGAATCTGCTGGGCATTGTGGAGATGTTTCCACCCAGCTCGTTGGTTAACTTTCTCGACACCCACAAGGATAAGTTCAGGTCGCTGCCATTGTTGCAGTGGGTCATCGATTACCTGGAGGGCCATGCCCGTGATCCACGGCTGTACAGGAACTATCAGCTGTCGTTGGAACTGCTCCGCCAAATGGCGTCCCCGGAGCGATTGCAGTTTTGGAAATTACTGAGACATCCTCTGCTAATCGTGGAGCAGCTCGTCATGAATGCCCGCTTTGAGCTCCTCGGTAAACTTTTGGAGGCGGCTCGCACCAAGTTGCAGAAGGAGAAGCCCCTCGGCCCGTGTCCCTACTGCTTCGAGAAGCGCGGTCATGTCTACGATGTCCAGTCCACTTCATCACCTGGAGCAGGCGGAGGTACTGCGACCAAGGTACGCTTCCAATTGGGACAGACGATCTCGGAAGCCTTCATCCTGCTGAACTTCAACTCCTACCAGCAGGATCACTTTGTGGGCCAGGAGTGCTTGGACCTACTGCTACGGATTTACGCCAGCAAGGCCTTGGATTACCATGTGGCCAATTTAAGGCCTGACTGTGAGCCCAGTTCCCTGGGAACGGATGTCCAGAATTCGCTTGACTCCCTCTGTGGCGCCTTTGTGATGCCCAAGCAGGCTCCGAACCGCCAGCAATGGACACGGGATGAGGAGGCCAGTCACTGCATGTGCTGTCGCCGGGCTGCCTTCACCATGCTGATGCGTCGCCATCACTGCCGTCGCTGTGGCCGGGTGGTCTGCTACGCCTGCTCCACCCACAGGATGCGCATCCCGGAGCTCTACGACGAACTGGAGGTGAGGATTTGCAACGATTGCGCCAACAGCTCGGCTTCCAAAGACCAAGGAGATGGTGCCTCCAGCGAAAGGAGTACGGTCTCAGGATCGCTATCGTCCTCGGGTAGCAGCGAGGTCTGCAAGTGGCGGCTTAGCGGGATTATCACCCACGATAAGCTGTTGCGCGAGGAGTTCAGCTATGAGCACGCTCCGAGTGTGGCCCTCAGCTTGTCCATACTCCGGCATCATGTGGAGCAGAAGAGCTGCGTGGAACTGCTGCTCTTTCACTGCCGCAAGCTGGAGAAGCTCATCGTGCCGAATCCGGAGGTGGACTACGGCCTGGTGGCCAAGATGATCAACTGTCTGGCCTTTGCCGCCAAGGTAAGTACAATTCCTGTCTTGAAATATATTATATTGCAAATTGTATCTTATTAAGGTTCGCGGTGCCCCTGGAGAGTTTGAAAACATTCGCGAACACTCCGAGATCGTTATGGCTGTGGTGCAGCAGGGCTGTGAGTCCTTAATACCAGCCGGACCCCTGGACAACCACAATCTGCGCAAGCTGGCCGACGCCTTGGTAGAGGCTGAGCACTGGACACTGGCCCTGGAGGTGCATCTTAAGTTCGGGTTCGCCACCACTGGCGTGATGGCAGCCCATGGTTTAGCCTGCCTACGAGCTGGCTGCTACGAGGCAGCCCGCGAGAAGTTTGCCCACTGCATGGCACGGCTCTCCAGCGAGCAGATCAACAGCAGCATCTATAAGGCCATTTTCGGAGCCCCTACTGCCACCGAGAGCTGCCCACTCCTGCCCAAGAAGCGACCTCAAAGGGGTCCGGCTTTGCTCCAGGAAATTCTCCTATTGATAGCGGCAATGCCACAGACACAGCCCCAGCCGGAGACCCTGCACCGGGCCTCGCTAATCCGTAGCTCCAACTCCTCACTGGCCTCCCTGTTTTCGCGACGCCGAGAGCCCTATGTCCAACAGCGACCACTCCAAGAGCCCGCTCTAAACGTGATGAACGCCCTGGCCGGTCTGAGGAACATTGCTAAGGGAAACTATGGCGGACAAATACCAGCCAGCGAGGAGGGACGACGGCAGGAGCGGGGCTTCGAGGAGTCCCTTCACTATGTTCTCACCTACGGCAGTCACGGCGACATCCTGACCTTCCTGATGCGTCGCGATGAGCTTCGTGCGGCCCTGCGCTACTGGCAGCTCCAGCAGCTGGATGCTGATCTCTTCATTCAGCACATTTTTCAGCCGCATCTGCAGTGCGGAACCTTGCCACATCTGGTGGAGGAACTGCAGCAGATGGAGGATCCGCAGCTGAGCTCATGGCGTCTGCCGCTGCTACAGACCTGTCGCCATCTGGAGCAGCAGCAGCAGCTAAACTCACTGTACCAATTGCAACTTTTGCTCAAGGATCCTATCAGGGCCAGCATGACCTGCGTGAAGTTCTACGCTCTGAACTGCGAAAACTTTCAGAAGATGCAGGCCAATGCTCAGCACTTGGTATCGGCACACATGCACCTGCAGGGTGAGCTGGACCTGGCCGAGTGGGAGCACCTGCAGCGACAGCAACAGCAGCAGCAGCAGGGAAGGCGTGGCAGTGGAGCGAGTACAGCCAGCGCAAGGGGTGCTTGCTTTGCCATGCAAATGGATGCCAGGGCTCTCAATGGACACATCAACACCATACGGCGGCAGCTGGAAGTGGTCAAGTTCCTGGCGAAATGCGAGCGGGAGCAGCCTCCCGATGAGCCGCTAAGAACTATGCAAACGCTGAAGCAGGTAAGATCAATCATTTTACGATTTAAGATCACTAAACTAAGGTTCATCTTCAAGATTCGTTTGGAATCCAATCGAGGCACTCTGCCCACACTGTTTGAGGGAGCCGCAGATCGAATCCAACTATCTATTCTCGTCCTGCTTTGCGGAAAGAATATAGACGAGGGATTTGGACTGGCTTATGGGTAAGATTGCAAGTTTATTATATACTTTAAGATCCACAAAATCATATTTCCCGCATTTCCAGAATTATGCAGGACTACAAATTGGCCACCATCAAGGTGTTTGGTGCCACTGCCAAATATCTGGCCAGGAATCAACGCCTAGCTGAGGTGGAGCGCCTTCTTGACTGCATTGGCAGCAACAATGGTGGGGGTGGCATCTCTGCAGAGTCCGATGAGATTCTCTCAATCGCTATCAACTCCGCCGTGCACAGCAACGCCCCCGAGACGAAGCAAACGCTGGATCGGCTTATCAATCGCATCAGCAGCGTGGAGCTGCGCATCTCCTCCTACATCTACATCGGACAGCTCAAGTCCGCCTACCTGCTGGCCAACAAGCACGAGCGCCTGATGGACATCCGGAGAATCCTGCGGCAGGCGGAACTCACCGGCCAGGTGCACATCAAAAGGCTGTGCGAGATGAAGCTCCAGCTCAGTGCCCCGCCAACGCCTCTGTGATATCGTAACCCCTCGGGCAATACCAATTTACAATTAGTTTTAATAATTAGAGGTCTGAAAGGCTGTGATAAGGCGATATATAGAGATTGGGTCAACTATAAATTGATATCTTTGGAGAAGTATGCTCAAGCTCAATCAAATTGAGATAAAACTTTGCTGTTGAGATACAATTTTAGAAGTACCATTTTACTATTTGTTGCTTTATTAACGCCTTTACATCCAATGCCTCCTATATATCCAATGTCTGGGCTAGAATAGGATTTTAATTAGAATTTAACATTTACCTAGATACAATTTTAATCTTTCCAAAGGGCCAACAAGTATTCCACCCTCGAGCTCAAAGACTCTCCCCAGCTAACCAAATTATATTATATTATTGATTGTATTTGTATTATCTCAATGTTACCGATTTTTATATCAATTATAATTGTTGTATGTTTATCTACGAGAAGAAGCGCTCGAATTTGAATCTCTAAAGGTTTCCTAACACTGATTTCGGGGTACTTTCTAACACTGTGAGGCAACTCTAGCATCTCTGAACCGATTTGAGTTGAGAATATATAGAAATATCGGGCAATGCGGGCGGTTATACAAAGGGTTAGGGCCGCCAAGGTGACGGGTATGTTTGAACTTAAAAGAATAACACCAGTTGAATGAATGACAACCCTTTCTTTTAGTGTTAGATGAGCTGGTGTCCTCCATCGGACCGGGACTGTGCGTGCTGGTGGGCATAAAGGCCAGCGATACCGTCAAAGATGTCGACTACCTGTAGGTAATTCTTATTATTACAAAGATCATACCTTCCCATGTATGTTTTGACACAATAATTACCTTTTTAGGGTTCGCAAGATCCTGGCCCTGCGTTTGTTCGAAGAGGAGGGCAAGCGGTGGCAAAAGTCAGTTAAGGACTTGAATTTGGAGATCCTGTGCGTGTCGCAGTTCACACTATACCACCGGCTGAAGGGTAACAAGCCAGACTTTTCGGCGGCCATGAAGGGCGAGGAGGCCCAGCAGCTGTACAATCAATTCCTAGACCGCCTCGGGCAGTCCTACGACAGCAGCAAAATTAAAGGTGGGTCTGGCCTCCAGGTTTTCCCTTCAGCTCATAATCCCATCTCCTCCAACAGATGGCAAGTTTGGTGCCTACATGCAGGTGCACATAGAGAACGACGGACCCGTGACCATTAATCTGGAGTCACCGGAGCAAAAGCAACCCGACGAGGGAGTGGACAAGTGAGGTCCAGAAATAAAGGCCATGCTTCAATATTTATGTACCACGGGGTTTTTTATTAGTTTGTTGTGTATTTTATATAGCAAGCGTCCTAAAACTAAAATCAGTGTACGAGTCCTTAGGCTTCTAACATCTCCAGATCCTCGATTCCCATTCCCTCCTCGAGCCTCTTCTCGAGTTCGCGCGCATCCACGTAGGTGATCTTCTCCTCGGGCAGATCCTCCTCCATGAGGGCAGCCTCCTCGGCCGCCTCCTTGGCGCGTCGCTCCTTGAGGCCAGCGGCCGGGGAACGGATGAGGGACATGTTGCGCTGCACATCCTTGACGTCCATGGTGATCTCCATTTCGCGACCCTTGCGCAGGCGCTCCATCACAAAGTGGCTGGTGCGACGCTCCTTGATCTCGTTCACGCGCTTGATGGCCACCAGCGCCTTCTCCCAGGTCTCGCGGCTGTATTTGATGGGCACATTGCGACGCTTCTCAAACTCGAAGCTGGGATCGATGGCCAGCTCCTTGCCGGCGGCTTTGCGGTGCGCCTTAGTCCAGCCTACCTTGCGGGGGTTCTTCTTCCGCTTGAAGGCCTTGTGGCACTTTCCCCGACAAAACTTGAAGATCTACGGATACAAAAATAGGAACCAAAATAAACATCTGATAACTGGCTTATATCGGAGTAAATCCTACTCACCTTGCAGTCATTGCGAACAAAGTTCACCCCGTGGCCAGGGTATATCTTGCTGGAACAAAAATAACACGTTTCGATGCGCATTTTCGCAAATTACGACGAATAATTTGCGAAAAAAAAAACAAAACGCGAGCAGCTAGCACGTGTGCTGCTGAAGAAGGAGAGGAAAATATATCGTTATCGACTAGTGTGACCATGTGTCGATTGTAGAAATTCATCAGCGATATTTTTAACATGGATAAGTAATTTGTGACTGTTTTTAGGGTGTTTTATAATATTACAAAAAGCTTTTATGTATTATTAATTAATCTTTAGTACTTAGCTTAAGAAATGATTTTCTATCGATACTATCGTTGACATATAACATTTCAATTAAATTTGTTTCGCCGAATTAAATTAGAGTATTCCCTATAAATTTAACTTTTCATACTTGTTTAGTTGTTTATAAAAAATGAATGAACTGTGAAAAAGTAGATTCATCGATATTTTCCACTGGGTTGAGCCAACAGCTGTTGCGCCAGCTGTGCACCCTCGGCGGCACTGGTCACACCGCGCCAGCATCCAAACAACAATTCACAGACGGAGAAAATCCGACACATCACCGCTCACCGCCGCGATCTTGCTGACGTGCGACCAGCTAGATGCAGAGCCAGAGCCCCGCTTTCGCCTACAAGGAACGGGAACTCGCCGATCACTCGCCGCGCGCCATGTATATGCGCGACTGGCGGTCGGCCCTGCGGACGCCCACGTATAGGATCGGGAATCGGACGGTGCGCTTCAACTACCACTTCGCCCTGCTGATAGCCTGCGCCCTTGGCCTGATGCTGCTCTTCTACTTTGCCCGCCAGGGCTCGCAGTCCTCCTCCGACGGCTACTGGCTGCGTCGCAGCTTCGCGAATGCCCGCAGCCTGGACAATGGGCCTGCTGCGGGCCATGCCTACAATGCCACATATCCACTCACACCCCCGATGGTGCTGCGTGGCGGGGTGATCAACTACCGGATAGCCATGATCGCCGACTTGGACACCAACTCCAAGCTGAAGAAGAGTGACGGCAGCACTACGTGGCGGAGCTACCTCAAAAAGGGTTACCTTACGTATACGGTGGCCAGGGCGGAGATACAAATCAGTTGGGATGATGGGGCGCCCACTGTCCTGGAGTCTGCATTTGCCCTTAAAGGTCGGGGCATGGAGCTCTCCGAGCTGGTGACTTTTAACGGCCGCCTGCTCAGCTTCGACGATCGTACCGGATTGATATACGAGATAGTTAACGACAAGCCCATACCCTGGGTGATCCTGCTGGATGGCGACGGGCACAGTGCCAAGGGGTTCAAGTCCGAATGGGCCACGGTGAAGCAGCAGACCCTCTACGTGGGCTCCATGGGCAAGGAGTGGACGACGAGTGCGGGCGACTTTGAGAACTACAATCCCATGTACGTGAAGGCAATCACGGCCAGCGGGGAAGTGCGATCTTTAAATTGGGTGGACAACTTCAAGAATTTGCGACTGCAGTCGCAGCAGATCTCCTGGCCGGGCTACATGATCCACGAGAGTGGCGCCTGGTCAGAGGAGAAGCAGCGTTGGTTCTTTTTGCCACGACGATGTTCCAAAGACAAGTAAGACGTTACTCTAAGAATAATCTTTGAAAATCCCTAATCATATTTGTTAAATTTGTTACAGATACAACGAAACCAAGGACGAGCACATGGGCTGCAATGTCCTGGTGTCTGCAGACGAAAGCTTCACTCAGATCGAGACCATGCGCCTTGATCCTGAGAACACAACGCCCACGCATGGCTTCTCCAGCTTCAAGTTCCTGCCCGGCACCGATGACTCCATCATTGTGGCCCTCAAATCAGAGGAACTGAATGGCAAAACTGCTACCTTCATCACAGCCTTCGATACGACGGGCAAGACGCTGTTGCCCGAGGTGCGGATCGAGACGGAGTACAAGTACGAGGGCTTCGAGTTCATTTAGCTCGAGTTACGCTCATCTCAGCTCCAGTTCCAAGCGTGTACATAATGTATTAATGCCCCCATATACAATAAGCTTTATATTTATACATAGTTAGTCCAGAGATGCTCAGCTCAGATCTGCCTCATCATGACCCGTGACTCCTTGTCTTGTCTTTGTACCATAGCACAAATCAAATTTTAGTTTATGTTTAATCGAATTGAATTAAAAAACGTACAAAGCCCTTGGCATAAACTCGAAAAGGCACTTGATCATTCGACCTTGGGTCTCACATCTACTCCTGCCACCTGCAGATCGGCCTCGTCCACGCGTCCCTCGCTGGCTCGCACCTCCAGGCGGTCGGCATTGTGGTTGACATTCCACAGATCGGGCAGGAAGCGAGGCTGCATGGCGTGCAGAAAGTGCTCGCGCCACAGTCGCTCCAGCTCCACGAGGCCCCCGAATTTGTTGCGGTAGCGTTCCACCACTCGCTCTCCGTGCTGGCAAAAGTCTGTATTCTCCACGCGGTATTCCACGCTGGCCGCCTGTCGCAGCAGCTCCTCTGTTATCTCTGTGTGGTCCTTGTAGAAGTCCAGAAGGGTTTTACGCATTTCGGCCACCTTTGCAGCGGGTATCTTCGAGCCGTGTTGGAGGAGAGCATTGCCAGCGGATTGGACGCGTCTAAAAGGGGGAAGAATGCGTTAAAAGTTACACGATTGATAATAACAAGATGCTACTGAGATACCTATCCCAAGTACTCACCGCAACTCTGGATCAATTCGATACTTTTCATGTCCTTCTCCATTTTTAAAAGGAGCGTTACACTGAACAGCGAGCTTCGTGCGAATCCTTAGATCCGAGATATTGCTCAACTGGTGGCAGGTGGGGCACAAAAGCAGCACGTCATGTGAGGTGTGTGACTTCATGACAAGTGGAAAGTGTTTTCTGTACTCCCTTGGTACCACGTTCTTCCGTATATAGGCATCCCGATCGCCACAAACGACGCACTGGTTCTCCTTGGGGGTTTGGTAGTAGCGACCCACATCACCGACCGCTCGACCCGCTGGCTCAAAGTTCAGGCGCACTGTGAAGGGCTCCTCGCTGATGCGAGTGCCCAGATTTTGATCCAAATACCAGGACGCCTTGCGTCTGTCAATAGTGCACAGAAGCTCGCCATCAGGCGCCTGGAGCAGGCAGTTGTCGTAGAAGGTTTTCGACTGGGTGCTCATTGTTCGGCATGGCTGTTTCTTGGGCAGCAGTTTCTTTGACTTCGAGGCTCCAGTGTTTTTCGTGCGCGTGACTCCGCTGCCGGTGAGGCTCAGGGAGAAGCCCTTGGTGAAGTCCACGTCCAGGAAGGGTTCAAACTTGTTGTGCAGCTTTTCATCGTTCAACGATCGGCGGTCCCAGAAGTTTCTTGGCTCCAGATCTCTCGAGAGCTTCTGGTAAATGGCCACGGCCACCAGAGCATCGTTGGCAGCATAATTCAGCTGAGCTGGTTCCAGCTGCTTGGCCTCCCAGTTGGAGCAGGCCAGGCGCCAGTTCTTGTCCAGAGTATAGTTCAGGTGTGTCTGCGACAGCTTTCCCAGTCCCTCGGGCTTGTGGCCCGCCATGACGCACAGGAAGCGCAGGTCCAAAGTGCTGGCCACGCCCACTCCATAGTCGTGTGACAACTTTACAGCGTCCTCCTGTGGGGCCACGCCAACTTTGATGACGGCATCATCCTCCAGCAACTCCCGCAGGTCCTTGGGTATCTGCTTCATGTGGCACAGGCGAAACAAAGCGCACAGACCCCGATGGGAGCTGAGTTGGAGAAGGGCCACCGGCCGCCGGCTGCCGCCAACCGTGATCCATTCACAATCGAAACCCAAGACCCTGAAACTCTGGCAGTGTCTGAAACGAAGCTTGGAATAAGACACTGGATTTCACAAGAGGTCTGCCGCATTACTCACTGTTTCAGCTCATTGATAACCCATTGCGTGGCCGGATCCTGAGGGGAATTTATGATTTCTATGCGCCGGTGGGGCAGCCAACTGCCTGAAGGCAATATGCGGCGCAGGGGAATCAGCAGCTTCTGCCTGTGCCGCACCAGAACGTAAACCAGGCCCACACCGGCGGCCACAATCGCCCATTTTCGGGTGGTTGCAACTCCCGACTCCTTGCTCATTGTTTTCTTTTTTGGGAAATGCTGCCAGATGGAATTTTGGCTTACTCCCTAAAAAATCTCAAAATGTTTAAATATCGTCCAACAAAATCTAGGCATTCCCAGATGCTCTTGAAGTAGAAACACCATCTCAGGAATTAATATTTAAAAATAATAATAATTTTAATTCAGATTTACTTTCAATTAGCAGTCTGGCAGCACTGTTGCCCTACTGTCAGAGAGGTGGCAGCACTGGTGCGCAGGCTTTTGCCAATCGCCGTTTGCGAAGAAAGATTTAAAATGTTTAATTAAATATAGACGCCGCGAGCAAACAATGAATAAAACTCTGTGAATCGGGCGGCGGGGAAGCGACGTGCATGTGAAGCCTGCGAAAAGGCGGCAGTAGAGAGCAGGCAGGAGCGCAAATAAGGGAAAGCAGCCAACCAAATCGATTTTTTCAGTGCAGGTAAAAAAAATACCGTTGTTCACAAGGATACCCCAAAAATACACACACACACACTAATGCAAATGTTTGCAGGATGCTGAAATTTTAAAAGGAGAGATTTTAGCTGAGAAATCATAAAAATGCCGGAGAATCTGGAGCTGCAGCAGTTCCAGGAGAGTGCCCCGCCCCCCGACCCAGCACCGCGCTGGCTGGAGCGTTTGCAGCGCCGCCTGGGTGCCAATTGTCCTTATCTCGGCATCCTGCTGGCGACGCTCTCCTCGCTCTTCTTCTCCCTCTGCTCGGTGATTGTCAAGGGACTGGTGGACGTGAATCCCATGGAGCTGGCCTCCTTCCGCTTCGTGGGCGTCCTGTTGCCGGCGCTTCCGATCCTGATCTACACGCGACAGCCGGTTTTTCCGGAGGGCAAGCGGGTCATCCTGCTGCTGCGATGCTTCATGGGCACCACGGGCCTGATGCTCAGCTTCTACGCCTTCCGGCACATGCCCTTGGCGGACGCCAGCGTCATCATCTTCTCCACGCCCGTCTTCGTGGCCATTTTCGCGCGCGCCTTCCTCAAGGAGCCGTGCACGCTGTTCAATGTGCTGACCATCAACCTGACGCTGGTGGGAGTGGTCCTCATCACCAGGCCTCCGTTCCTCTTCGGCGGCTCGGGCGAGAGTGAGGATGTGTCCGGCAAGACGTACGACATCTGGGGACCGGTGGCCGCCATCTCGTCCACGCTTTTTGGCGCCAACGTCTACATACTGCTGCGGGCGTTGAAGAACCTGCACTTCTCCGTAATTATGACCAATTTCGGAACCATCGCTCTGGTGTATACTCTCATCGTGTGCGGTTCCATCGGAGCGGTGTGCTGGCCCAGCTGCGGACGGGATCGCTGGCTGGTTGTGGTCCTGGGCGTGTTCAGCTTCCTGGGCCAGATCCTGCTAACCCTCTCGCTGCAGATCGAACAGGCCGGTCCGGTGGCCATTGCCCGCTGTGCGGACATCGTCTTCGCCTTCGTCTGGCAGATGCTCTTCTTCGGGGAGACGCCCACCGCCTACTCCCTGGTGGGTGCCGTCATGGTCATGGGCTCTGTGGTGCTGACGGCCCTCAAGAAGTGGGCCGGCACCCTGCCGCGCGAGTCCTCGCTGCGGAAGCGGTTCAGACTCATTCTGCTGGAATAAAAGTGTTCGTTCCACTTCGATCGACGAAGCTCGCGGTTTCTCTCCCGTCTCACCATCGTTCTCACCTAATCCCTGCCAGAACCAGGCATCGAACCAGTTCATTCACCGTAGACTTAACTTATATCAAGGCTCAGATCGTAGTTTAATCAAAAAAAAAAAAAAACAAAAACAGAAGAAGAAGGATCGCGTGATATCCACTCCACTCTTAATGAAAATACTCGTAGTGCGCGTTTAGTTTAGCCAATTTCGCCGATTTGTTGTTTTGTACATTGTTATACATGCTTACAAATACTATAAATAAATACGACTTATGATTAAAACCGTTTTAATTGGAATTTTTAATTGATTTTGAGCATAATTTGTTATATTTTTAAGGAAAATTTTATATTCTTCAATATTGGCGGGTAAACTGTCAACTGCTGGTCACACTTAAGGAGTCCTTGAGCATTCGTGACGCTGCCAGACTGCTTAAAAAACAATCAGTGCATGGCGTTGCCAGACTGATTGTTGCCCAAGTTCCAACCTATCGAGTTTCTTCCATCTCTAAGCTAATTGTTTTGTTTGTTTGTTTATTATTGTTTGTTTATATCAGAAAAATAATAATTTTCCGGCAGCACGGACACACATTTTCGAAAAAAACAAGGTCAAGGAACGGAAAGGGAGACTTAAAGAGGAAACAATTAGCGGCGACTAGAAGCCCAGATCGGCAATAACCGCGTCCAGTTCGTCCTGCAGGTTGGTGGCCCGCGATCGCACTTGCACAATTTGATCCTGCAAATTGTCGACGTTCGCCTGGAGCAGCACGTTGCACTTCTTCATTGCGGCGAACCGGCTCTCGTGCTTCTTCACCCGCGGCTCCACGTTCGCCTTCTTCGCGGAGTTTGGCGAGTCCTTGAAGGATATAAATCAGGCATAAAAACACAGGTAAGTGCGAGAGAGATAGTAATACTCACCTCCGGCTCGGACTCGCTGCCCGTTTCCGCTTCGCTGGCCTCAGACTCCGACTCCTCGGACTCATCGTCGGACTCCTCCTCCTCCTCTTCGCTTTCGTCCTTCTCCTCGGGCTCTTCCTCATCCTCGTCCTTCTCCTCGCCGTCTACGTCGTCCTCGTCTAGCTTCATTGAGGCAGCCATCTTCTGGACCTCCTTCTCCAGCTTCTTGAACTTTTTGTTCTCCTCCCTAGCAAGGCAATGCAGGAATTGGAGATAAAGTCCTTTCTATTCGAAGGTCACATAAGCTGTACTCACTTGAGGATCACATGGTTCTTCTTCATGGCCTGCTTGAGGGCATCCTTCTCCTTCTTGGCCGCCTCCTCTTTGACCTTCAGCTTGGTCAGCTTGCTGCGCAGCACCTTCAGCTCCTTGCCGGCCCGGCGCTCCCTGCGCTCTGTCTTCTTCTCCTCCGGCTCGTCCGGATCGCTCTCGCTGACCTCTAGCTCTAGTTCCGGCGAGCTGTCACGCCCGAAGTTGGCATCGCTGGCTCGTCGCGATCCATCCATAGAACCACCGCCCTGGGCGGAACAGGAAATGGAATCACACGAAAAAATACAGATTAGTGAGGGCGTCGCTGGCGGGGCTTGGCTTTACCTGGTGCCTTGCTGAGCGGTAGTGGTCGTAGTGGAAGCAATCGTCGTCGTCGTCGTAGTAGTCGTCGTCGTCGTAAGCAAAGCAATTACTAATGTGCGTTCGGTTAGTGCTTGGTATCGCCTTGGCAAGAGAGCGTCAACACGGGTTAATCGGTTAGTTGCTGCGGAGTCGCTGAGACGCGGAGTGCAAGAGCGCGAAAGCTTCCATGGGCAGAGGATGGGACGGGACTGGGCGTGTCCTCGACGGGTCATAGCACCGCTTTAGGTCTGGGCGGAATCTGGGAAGGTTATTCTTGGCGGCATGCAGCATGCGTGTCGGTGTAGGAGTCGGTTTTTAAGGCAGTCTGCAAACGAAGTCTTTGAACTATTTCTAATAATTTAACAAATTCCTGTAAGGATTTAAATTACATTTATTTCCTTGTTTTCTATTTTACAGAATTTAATTCGCATTTGCCTGACTTTTTAGGCCTTCCAGAAAAGTTAATTGAAGCTACAAATAGTTATTACTTTGTTTCTCAGCACCACAAATTTAAGGGGAAACCCTACCATAAATTGCATGAAAATGTATGTATTAAGTTACGACTTGCTAAGAAAATTCCTGCTGATTAAACCAACAAAACTGAGAAGTAGTTACTGGGCTAAAATTCACAGGACTTTAAGGGCCAAACATTGTTTTAATTAAATTCATGACTTCCGAAATTAGAAATTGCTTCTCGCTTTTGCTGTAAGTAATTTTGTGAAACTTTCTGACCAATTATGATGAGCTCAAAAAGGCTTTGTGTGCAGACCAGAGTCAATAATGGAAAAATTCTGAGTTTATACAGGCTGTAAAGGGTGAGGTGAGGTGCCCCATTCCCAGACCCATCCTAGACTGGTGTCAAGTGTTGTCAGCTGATCTGTTTCTCTGGCTACTTTAGCTTCTAAGGATAACTAGAGAAGGTACACTAAGTGGCTGCTACTGATTGCGGTGACTTTGTTAGCTGCTCCCGTCTACTTTCCGCCCTCGGCGGATGCCTCGACTCGGCCCCGACGACACTAAAAACAAGAAAGGATGTCTAGCCTCGGGGGAACCGATGCCTGGAATACCCTTGCACACTCATTAGCTTTAGTTTTTGGCTTTGAAATTGCTTTTAAACTGTTTTTAAGCAGACGGACATTAGATTTTATAATATGGCTTCTGCAAGAGTATTGTAGGATGGGGTTAATAGTAAGTTAAAGGAAAGGTTTAACCCATAATCCAAACCTAAAACCGATTACCAGTCTCAACTGACAACACTTTGAGCAACATTCCCAATCCCTTTCATCCTCTTAGCCTGGAACACCAACTCACCTTCAGGGCCGCTGCCAGTTTGCGCTCGAGGAGCTGAATTTGCCGGCGCTGCTCCTCCACCTCGGTCTTGGCCTCCACCAGCTGCTCGCTGGTGCTCTTGTAGTTCTGCTCCACCTCCTTGGACACCTTGCGTGCATCCTCCACCTCGCGCTTCAGGCTGTTCACAAAGGTCTGTTCGGCTGTGGGAGTGGGATCCATGGTGGCCACAATTACGTTGGACCCATACTCCAGGTTCTTCTCTCGAGACTTCTCTCGCTCCAGCTCGGTCTCCAGGGTGCGGATCTTGGCCAGCAGCTTTTTGTTTTCGCGTTCCTGAGCCTCACGGTTTCGCAGCTCCAAGGCCAGCATCTGCTTGGTGCTCTGCAGATCGTCGCGGATCTTATCGATGTCGTCCAGCTCGTCGGGACTCTCCTCATCGATGGACATTGCTGACACGATGCTGGGACGGGAGCCGCCAGCACCCAAAGCAGTGGCACTGCCTGGGCCGAGGGCATGGCTGCTGGGTGCCTCGCTGAGCATGTTGATCTTCGACTGCGACTTTTGCAGCTGCTCCTCGATGGTCATCTGGCGTCGGAACTTGCGCAGTCCATCGAGAACGGGCTTGCTGCGGTCATTGGTGCGCGTGGGCTTGAGCTTGATGCCGCCCTGGATCTGCTTGAGCAGCTTGTTGTGCGAGTTGTCCTTTTCCGTCTTGTAAATAAACTTGTCATCCACTTTGGTCATCGATTTGCATGTCAAGATGGGCTGAGATCTGGGAGGGAATGAGGTAACCATTAGCAACTACAACTTTTCAAGGAAATTGTATCTTAAAGTTTGCATTCATGACTCAGAACTTTCCACAGCTCTCCTGAGTTATTCGTCTTATTTCCTCTCTTTATGTTTAATTTTTAATTACAAAACTATTTAGCAGACTTGTTTTTGGCCGAAAAAGTTAACTGTGTAAACATGGCAAAGCTTGGAATTAAAAGTTTCGCCGCTTTGTTTACCTTTACCTTCCGCCCTAGTTAGTTTTTTAATTTTTGGAAGTGTGTTGCAATCTGCAACTACTTGTGTAATCCGGCTGGGATTACCCGCCGTTTAATACCCACCTATCGTTGCAGGCCACATGGCGCAGCTTCCTGCCGCTCTCCACCTCCTTCATCATCTCGGACCAGTCCGGGCGCCTCCTAGGTCGTGTCCTGCGAATCGAAGCGAATCGGAATTATGGTCATCCTTAAAAGGTATTCTGGGAACCGAATGCTGCCAGGGTTCGGGGGTCAGGGATCAGGGTTTGGGGTCACTATGCACTCACCTGAGCTTCTCGAGTGTCTCCTTTTGCGTGCTGGTGAGTTCTCGCTTCTCGCCGGGCGCCAGGGGCGGTGGTGGCGGTGGCGGGGCCTTGGGCACCAACGAGGGCAGCGGCGGCGGGGCGGGAACTGGAAAAAACACAAAAAAAAGAGCCAGGAATGCACCCGGAGGTTGGGTTGGGTTTGGGGTTATTCTCTGCCGGAATAAAGAAATGAGGCTGCACGCTGCTAGTGGGGCCGAGGCGAGGACTGGTCGCTGGGCATTAGAGCAAATCGCCGGGCGCTGGCTGCGTGCACTCGCGGTTATTAAATATAATTTTAATTTAATGAGTTTGCAATTTGTGTCAGTTGTTCTTGTTTGCTGTTCTTCTTTCGGCGCCCGCTGGGTTCTGCTATTTTACCCCCAGCCCGCCCCCTGTTTAGCTGTGTTTTGTGGCCAAAGTTCCGCCATACATATCAATCGGAGGGTAAAGAGAAGGAATGGTTGGAATGCACTTAAAAAAGGCATTAAACACCAGAATTTTTGAAGGCATTCGATTTAGTTACTCGAGAAATTTACTATACAAAATATATAGTTTGGCGAGAGTTTGATGCAGTTGGAAGAATTCAGGGTAATGTTTCGTAAAATGTTTTAGAAATAAATTAAAATTATAACTCATTTTTTTACTGATAAAAACTCTTGGTGAAAAATTATAAAGCACGCTCATAGTCCTCTACTTTAGGTGATTTTAAAAATAAAGAGATTTCTGAGGCACTTTTAATAAATTAATAATTTGTAATCTTATTTAAAATCTAGAAAAATTTAAAGGGAGTTAAAAATGTACCTTAAAGAAGGTAATAAAATATTCACAAACCAAAATTTAATAAGAATCAGCTTCTGTTTGTAAGGTGTAATCAAACACACTTTTGGCCCGCATATAATTTCATATCTGCAACAATTTCTATTGATTATTAAGCAAATTCAAAATCGTCTTAGATACAATTTTAACTCAAGTAAAAAGGTGCCAAAAAGTATGCCATAAAGATCACGCAGACCAAAATGCATGGTTTTGTGGTTTTGTTTCACATTTTGTGGCATACTTTTGGGCGGCATTTAAAGTGTTTTCAAATATCCAGTATGATTCCCGATACATTATTTAAATTTAGGCAAAATGTCGCAGTTTTTAACTCAATTTTTCGTTCCCAAATAAATACCTTTTACTGCTACGTTTCCCTATAGTTCAGTTTATAACAATTAATGCCAGTGTAGTGCCATGGGTGAGGGTGGAATCCCAGACACATGGCTGTCTCTGTCGGAAGTTGCAGCAGAGATTGAAAAGTTAGTGCCTCGTCCTCGGCCTCGTCCTGGAACCTGGACCTGGCTTTGATGGTGTTTTATTGCCTTAACACCATTCAATTCGGTGAGCGAACAGGCGAACGGGCAAACGGGTGGAAGGTTGTCCAGGGCCGAAGGGGGTGGGGCACAAAACTTTGATTGCATTTTTTACTTTGTCGGGTTGCGCTTGACTGGCTCTCGCACTCCCACTGGCTCGCTTTGGGTTTAAGTTAGTTTAAACTCTGCCGGCTGAGACGAGACCATCTTTCCAGTCTTCCTTTGGCTGTACTTTTTCCTTACTCGTGCTCGCCGTCTTGGTGTTCTGTTAACGAGGCCAATTAGGATTGGTAGTGTTCGAGAAAGACCCCTTGCAGCCAGCTGTTTCTAATAAATTTCCGCTTAAATTGTTGGCCTAACAATGTTCACTTCCCAAGGCAGAGGTCTTCCCCGGACCGCGCTCTTCCTCTCTTCCCTACCAGCCAACTTCGAGGTCGGTCGTCTTTCCTTCTTGGCCTCGTAATTAACAATTGAAAAACTTTGCCAGTTTCGATCCCACCCACACACACACTCACTCTCACTCACAGGCATACACATACATATATCAAAAGTCTTTATTATTTTTTCTTGTTAATTTTTTATCGAATACTTTGCATTTCTTGCCCTGTCTCTTGTTCCGCTTCTCATTTTTGTTGTTGTGAAAAAAGTGTAAAAGTCAAACAACGCAGAAAGAGGAGGAAAACAATGAGGGCGCCGCCAAGTGATGAAAAGCTGACAAATCTGTTAATTAGCTTTGTTTGAGCGAACCCTCCTCGTCGACAGGAGATGGGGGTTTTGGGGGTTTTGAGGGTGTAGCCAAGGCCACCCAAGGCTTTATCCTTTGTCTGAGAACCAGCTCATGGCTCCGTCTCCTCACTCACTTTTTTGGTTTTTCGGTTTCTCGGTTGCGCCTGGCTGGATCTGCACTTAATCTTTAAGTGGTTGGCTGCCTTTTGCGGTGCATTAGTGTCTGAAACACCCAGCACCCTCCCACCTGGGAAACTGGGGAAAACACACCCTGAGAGAGATCCAGAAAGGAGGAGAGATGGAGAGGGAAACTGGGGAAACTAATCCGAACTCGTGTTACTTTACTGGAATGAAATCAGAGCGAACGAGCAACTTGATTATTGTCTAGAGCTACCGTTACCTCCTGGATTTTTACCACCATCACCACCTAGTTTTTCGGAGAACCTCCGCTACTCCCACTCCTTCTCCTGCCCCTGATCCATGTCTGCATGTTAATGAACTGCTTTTGGGTTTCTCTGATTAAAATACGTGGTCAACTTTTCGGACAGCCAATTGAGGACGCGTTTAGTGAGTTGCGCTTAATTCGGTTTAGTAATTTATGGACAAAGGCGCTCCCCTTAACCACCAGGAGCGGAACCGAGGTTCCTCCCTCCTCCCCTGGCAGTTATCCTAAATCAGTGGCAAACAAAAGTGGAAGCGAACAAGAAACAAAAGATGCCAGAACAACAACAACAATAAGAACCCGCAAAAAAGGAAGAAGAAAGTAAGGGAAGGGAAGGAAGGGTGCCGGGCAGATAAAAGTCTTCATTCATTCATGTCGACAAAATTATTTCTTATTTAAATAAAAAGCAAGCACTGCCAGTAGGAAGGAGTGGGGTCTCCTCGGATCTCCAAGCTCCCAGCTTCGAGATGATGCTACCCACTTAATATACCGCAAAGCCCGCACTTACGACGTCGCAGAATGAATAGCGGGGTATGTAAACATAAATTTTGCGAGCTCACTCCCGGGTCTGTTCCTGCCCCAGCTCCTGCTCCTGGGTATCCACGCCCACTGGCTCATTGTGTTATCATCAGCAGAATATTCTATGCATGCACAAATGTTGCCGTTGTCATTGAATCAAGTTGGAGGAGTGCGGAGTGCCAGGGTCTTCAAAAACTGGCAAAGTCGTGCGGGAAAATGGAGTGGGAAAAAGGGGAACTTGTTACTGCGTAACTGGTACTGGTTACACTGAGAAAATAATTAGCAGTTATCATGATTTTCTTGATCCTACTGCAAGGGTATAAAAACTTCGTTATACAAGTGTATAGTTATGACACTAAGAAGCAAGTGTGGTCACACAGGTTACTCTTAAAGAGGCTTATTATCCTTCGATTTATTATTCTAAATTTCAACAAACATTTCAATTTATGATTATTTTCCTAGTGTACCTGATAACTCGTGAACTGAGAATGGGGGACCAACAGTAGAGTCCTGCTCATGGACTGCTGCCTGCCGCCCGATGAGTGACTTCCCAGCTTCCCAGCTTCCAGGCTGCTGCGCTCCTTCATTGTCTGCCGGGGCATGATGAAGCACCGCTCAGCCAGCCCATATATTTCACGGTGGAAGGAGAGGGAGGGAGAGTCAGTACCCTCAGAGCTCCACTCTCCGTCTGATTAGCGTTTTTGCCTTGGCCAGGACCCAGTGCAAAATAGGAGCCAACAGGGATTACATGGGGGATTTGGTAAACTATTTGGAACCCTATTAGCTCTGAAATTATGCATGTTCTTCTCCCCCTCAAATGGTAAGCATTTCAAAGTGAATCTAGTTGGAAAAGCTCCATTCACATTATTCATTCTAGGTGTTATTTTCAGTACGAAACATTTACTGCATTAATTTATTTCCCTAGTCATGAGGAAACTGATTTAATTTCTTTAAAATCTCGTAATATAATAACGTCTTTCGTGATTATTAAACGGTTTGTGCTGCTTTCCGCTCGACGGTAACCCTCATTTAATTCCCTTTTGTGCCCTAGGTGATGGGCCTTAAGTCCAATTAGAAAATTCAATTTCAATTTGGACTTGTTTCTGCCATCGTTTGGGGGACACTAATCCAATTATGCAGTCAACCATTTCATTGTCGCCCAGTATAATTATGGCCAACAGCTATTGGCTAATATGAGGAGGGACTCTCTCTGTGTGTGTGTGTGAGGGTGAGCTTCGAACGATTTCCTTTTACGTCATTTTGACCACGCTATTTCGAAATTTGAAAAGAGCCTAATCATCTTTTATGCTCCGTTGGATGGGATATATACAGGAACCCAGAGGGAAATACATCGCCACCTCGCCACCCTCACCTATTGAAAGTCGACATTTCTAATGACAGCAGAACCCAACCCCCCAACCCACCCACTTGACCCTGAGAAACCACGCGAAGAAAGGAGCCAGAAGGACCCGGAGAAGGACAGAGGAGACCGAGGACTAGGAATTTCCCCAAAAAAAATGGGGCGCAGCCGTTACATGTCTCGCATCTACACACGCATACATAGAGATGAGGCTCATTTAAATAAAAGAAAATATTTTTGTCCTGCCGCTTCTGGTCCTTTTGAAGACATTCGAGTCAGGGCCAGGGTCAGGGGTAGCGGCAGCGGCAGCGGCAGGGTAACTTGCGGCCAGCGCCGTCTTTTATTTCGTTTTGTTTTTTAGTGGCGGATATTTGAATATAAATGGCGCATTTAGTTAGACTCTATCAAGCACATTCCCATATATCTTTGGCAGCTTTCGGCTCGGCCCTCCCACCACCACCGAGGATTCCAAGTCCAAGTTCCAATTCGAGTCCAAAGTTGGCCTTTTATCATTCGATAGTTGCGGGCTTCAGAGGGAGGGGGCAACCCGAACTCTGGTCTCTCTGGTCGCCCGTGTCCTTATGCCTCTTTACCATTCCTCATCTGGCTTTAAAACATTCCATTTTATGTTGTAGTTTTGACAGAATGAGCAATAATCATGAATTTTGCTTAGACCATAAAAAGAAACTCCGCTCCTCGCCACTCCAATTCACTCCACCGAAACGAGGACCCGCCTGCCCAGACCTTACCCTGAACACATTAAATAAATGTTTCGCCTTCGTCTTTTCCTTGCTGCTCCCTTTTTTTCGTCTTTATATTTTGTTTCGCTTTTCCTTTTTTTTGATAGGGTGACAGCTTTAAAAAGGACAAACGTTGCTCTGTTTTATTTTTGGCGGACAACGTTTTTTGGTCATTTTATTTAGTGACCTCTTTGGCCAGTCTCCTCCTCTTCGATCCTTTTGTTTGTCGGTCAAGATTAGGAGGCATTTGCGGTCACGTTATTGCCCACTGATTAGGACGGGGACAAAGGCAAGTTAACTGCCTCACACGTAGCCTTTAGCCGCTCCCCTCCCCTCCCCTTTCCCGGTTATCCCGTTCGTTTTTCCAGGTCCTAACGAGCTTTTCACTTCATTTTAGTTGCCTGCCTGCCCCCAGGGGGAAACTTGAGGCCTTCTTGCCCACGGGGCGGCTTCCTGCAATTCAATTTTGAGGCCAGGTGACGGCATACTTATGCAACGCACTGTCATTCGTTCGTTCGGGTTCTTTGTCTTTTTGGCAGAAGCCTTGCTTCTACTGCTTCTCCTGCTCCTCCTTTTTTACCACCAATCCTACCCAGCCTCGCGGCGGGAAAGTCCATTACAAAATTACAGCCTCCGTAAGAGTTGAGAGTGTGTGGCAATAAATACGGAATTAGAGAACGTTTGCTCCATCATCATACCTTTGTATTGTTTGTACTTCCAACAGCAGGTGGGGGGTTTGGTATCCTTCCCGGAAAAGGGAATTGAAACCCAAAAATAAAACCCACTGGCAAATGCAGGCAGGAAAACACTTTGCGCCCCGATCGGCTCAATGCACAACACTCACTAAAATTTAATAAATAAAAAATGATATTTATATTGCTTTATAGCCTTGCTTCTCCCACTGTGTGTCCCTCTGTTCTCACTGTCCCTTGTCCGTGTGCGCTTTGTGGTTTTTGTTTGGGCGAAACATTTTGATGAAATATATTTTTTTACACATTTCATTTCAAGTATATAAATTCGCATATTCCTCTATATGCGAATATTTGTGCACTCTGGCAGCAATCCGTGTATATTTTCCTGCGTTTTTATAAATGAGCAGACCGCAGAGATGGCTGAGAGCGACAGGTAACAGACATTGATGGCAGCGTGAGGCAAGCCTTTCCGTTTCATATTAAAAAGGGGTAAACATCAGTGTTTACACTACAACCCTTGCTCTTTGGGAAATGTAATATATGTTATTGATATCTAGCAAAAAACGATATTTACTTAAATGTTTTTAATTGTAAATGAAAGGACTGGTTATAAAATTTGATTTTTACTATAAAACGAACCTTAAAAAGAACCTTGTTAACGGAAAACTGTTAAGGACTTCAAAGGAGGGAAACAAATGTAAGTCCTCATTAATACCATAACTAAAATACCTTACAGAGTTTCCTAGTGTCAACAAGAACGGGTTTTCCAGGACCTATGTAATATTTCCAATAAACTAAAATCAGAGTTCCTAAAATGCTCTTCAACGTTATGATCATTCGTCGCTTCTCACAGAGCGACCAAAAATACACTTAAAAGAGTCTATCTTCTGTTTTGTTCCGTTTTTCCGTTTTTAGTTCTTATTGCACTCAATTGCATTCAGAGAGAGAGAGAGAGAGAGAGAGAGAGAGGATACGAAACTTTTCTGAGAGCGTAATTGAAACAAAACTCTCTCGTTCGCTATTGTCTTTGTTGAAAAAGAGAGAAAAGAGAGAAATATTAACAGCGCACACATATATACATTCATGTGCAACACATCTTTCCACAAAGCAAGTGGCTTCAAGAGAGCAAAGTTTGGTCTCGGATCTTAACCGAGTTTGAAAGAAATTGAGCCGGTCTGAGAGGTTTCAATAGAATCTGCGGGTTAAACTGCATCTGCAAGTGACAAACTTTTTGATACAACGTGAAACAAACTTGCAAGTTTTAATAATATTAAAATGACGAAGAATTATTTAACACTTAACAACAAGTGTTATTCAGTATTTAAAACTTAAACCTCAATAGATCATACATTCTAAAATGATAAAATCACCTTGTCTCCCCCATATATCACTCATACGCCCCGTTAAACGTCCATGCTAAATGTGTGCCGAAAACCAAACTTGGTGAAACATATTCACCAGAAATATATATTAGTAATGTAGCAAGCAGCCACACTAACGATAGTAGCAAACAGTCACACTACCTTATACAAAGACCTACTGATTGTACATATATTTACAAATACACACTTAGTTATAAGAACACCATGTATACATTGAACGGTCTCTCTATAAAGATCGTGCTCAGGAACACCACTTTGTGTGTTCCATTCGCACCAATACACATACGTAATAGGCTAAGAGGAACTGAAACAATGGAATAAAGAACACTTCGTTTGTGACAAGAGAAGAGAACAGCCGCCTTTTATATCGCCCCCTACAATTCAGAAGTGGGATAAATGTGAAATTTTTTTTTTTTTTCTCATTTACTCAACCTACAAACAACCAATAAACGAAGTTTACAACAATCGCGATAAACAGTAACCAAATGGAAACCATCGGCACTGATGATTATACGGCAGTAGAACTGCGCAATTGGCTGGAGAAGCTAAACTTGCCGAAAAACGGTAATAAGGCCACGCTCGCGGCACGTTTAAACGGGGTGCCCCCTGAAGCTCGAGGAATCTGCCCGGCAGTTGAAGAATCTGAAGGCGAGGATGCTGGCAACAACTCGGAACATGACAACGCCAGATCTGCAGCCCCAAACGAGATTGAACACGACGACGCCGGAGCTGCGCAGCCGATCAGCGAAAATAACACCACCGCTACAAACATGAATGTTCATGTCGATGCCAGGCCATCGGCATTTGACAACCAACACCAGTGGGAATTGGTAAGCGGAGCAAATGTTCCCGAAGTTTCGACGCAGTTGGACGACCTAAGGCGTCAGTTAAGGTTGCTCCAATTGGAAAACGACATTTTGAAATTGGAATGTGCTCAGCGTCAAGACAGTGCTGCCATACCAGATCAAGACAGTGCTGCCATACCAGATCAAGACAATGCTGCCATATCAGATCGAAACAATGCTGCCAAACTGCGAGGCATTGCTGGCGAAGATGCCAGATCGGAGGATACGTTTGTAAACAAACAATCGTTGCTGGCAATGGCTAAGGAAATGCTTCCGACATTTGACGGTGCTGCAACCAACAAACTCAACGTCAGTACATGGATCGCACAGCTCAACGCGGTCACGAAGATGTTCAAGCTAGGCGACGACGTGGTTCGCATGCTGGTGATGTCCAAACTAAAGGACCAGGCTCAAGCCTGGTTGCACTCATCCGAACGGCTTTTGACGTTGCCGGTTCAGGAACTTCTGTTTCAACTTGGAGAAGCGTTCCATAGCA
>VNJR01010750.1:0-80947 GCA_008042585.1 Drosophila punjabiensis
TATATCCTAGCCAATATATAGTTTCAAGTTTTTTCGTCTAAAACCGCTTCTTTAAGATCCTTGATGAATGATTCGGATCGTTATCCTTCATAAAGGTCTACATTACAGGGATGTTATCTACAGCATATTGGCCCATAATGTTCTTAAATATATCTGAATATTGAAATTGATCCATAACATCATTTACTCGATCGTTCCTGACTGTACAATACCTAGTAAATGCACCCCATGCACTATTTTGCCTACTTAATGCTTTACAGATTTTGTAGTGTATCTCAAAATGAGGGCCTGGCCTTTTTGACAACCTAAAAATGTTTTTCTATTGTGTTATATCTTATTTGTTTTGGTTTTATCACTTTAAACACATTTTTCCCAAACTAGAGCGAATTTGACCTTAAGGGCCTGTGCAAGGCCCAAAACGCTTTTTAATATTTGCCATTGACAGGAGTTGTTCCTTCAGCTCGTGTGTCTAATAGGTTCAAACTTTATTTAGTCTTCTTGTAACAAGTTTTCTTGATAGTTTAAAGTCTGATTTATTAAAGATTTCAATTATAAATTCAAGAGCAGACCTAAAAGGACCAGATTTCCTCTTTCGAACTATAGGCCCCTTTAAGCTCAAAGCCGTTTTTTGAGGGCATTGGTTTCGAATCTTCTGTTAAGTCAAATATAAATGACATTTATTGACCAACGCTATTGCATTGAATTAAATTTTTCAAAAACAATCCACGAGTTTAGCTATTTAAGCTAGTTTTTTGTCCGGTTTCTTTAATTTAGAAATAATACTACTTTCTATCACAGTACAAGTTTTTTTTGCACCCCAATCAAGCTTAAATGTAGTAAAAATGTCATAAATTAAATAACAAATTACAAAAAATTAGCAAAGAGTGGGAAAAAATGAGTTCTTTACTTAAAAAATTAAGATTTTACCAAAGTGTGCCAATTATATGACCACCCAAAAACGTGGGTTCTTGAACAAAATCGAAAATTTAAGGAAAACCGAAAAATATAATGGGACAATTAATAGCACATTCTATAGTTTATAAGTCCAGTATTAAGTTACAGTAAAAGTTTTTCTTTTAAGTGGTTAACATTTCGGAAAATAAATGAAGAAAAATGAAAATTTTTTTTGTGCCAATTATATGACCATAGCTGTAAGTACTATAAGTCAAAGAATTGATCTGAAACTTACGAATTTTATAATTCTGGGATTAAAATTAAATTCGATAAAATGGATTTGTGTGAGATTTATAAGATAACCCATGACTTGCATTACTTTAAGGAAAACAACATTTTCAAACCATAAAAAAATATCTAAAATTTTAAAATCTCATGATCCTTAGTTTTTTTATTGCCATAAAAATATAAAATTAGCCCAGGACTCTGGACTGTTCCCCAAAGGATGTTAATCTCGGCGGGATATAACTCCAATCGGATTCCAGCATTAATGCCTGAATCTGGCACTGAGTCCTTTTCGTGCTGTGTTTAAAGCTTTAATTTTTTGGGGTTCTGACCATTGAATAAATGCAAAATTTCCAATTGGGTGGTTTTCCACACACACACAAACACACACGCACATACACATAGCTGGGCTTTTGTGTACATAATCAGACACATACACGCACTTGACGCATACGCACATTTAATGCAAATTTAAGCAGTTAGCAAGCAAGTAAAACCGTTATGTGTACACAGGGATATGAGGCTGGCAGTACATGGCCGCCTGCATGTGTTTGTAAATGCATCGATGCTTATACATAATGCAGGCAATATAAATAATTGCAGTACATAGGCTGTGCGTGTGTGCGTTGCATAACCGCATATGCCATATACGCACATATCAGCTATGCTATATATACAAATATATATATAAACATACATATATATATGTACATATATCGGCATCGGCATCTGCATCTCTGGCTGGCTGCACATTTCATTGCAATTGCATTAGTGCAAGGGGCCCTTTGTTCATTACAAAATGCAGAAGCACCCACACCTTCGCACATTCCATGCATGTCTGAATAAAATACATTTTAAACACTTGAAGAAAATATTGCATTCTTATTTGAAGTTTTGAAGTAAGAAAGAGCAAAGAGAACCTATAGTTAGTAGTCAAGGATTCCTTTTAAGGGTTCGTTGGGACAGAGAAAGGTACCTTTTTATAAACCCAAACTCCTTATTTTTGAAAATTTTAGTGTGCAATTATTTCTTATGTAGACGGTTAATATGCACTTATAATTCCCAAGTATGTATTCAGGAATAATTAAAATTATTTTATAATATGAGCAAATATGCGCTTTTAATTCCCAAGTATAAGTTCAGGAAGGCCAAAACCTTCTATAATATCTAATCTTCTTAGAAAAGTTTCCGAAATTGTTTCTACACTTTATCATTTTAAGCCCCCTATTTTCTTTGTGTGTATTGAATATTTCCCCTTTTCTTTGGCAAGATAAACACAGCAAAGGCCTCCCCCTTTATTCAATCAATAAAAGTAAAGTAAAATTTTTTAGATTTTTATACATATTTAATTTATTTTCTTTTCCTTTCACGCCGCCATCATCATCTTTCGAATTTTTAGTGGGTGGGAGGGGGATTTTCGCCTCCTAAAACAGAAATATCAATCGACCGAAAAAAAAACTTAGATCTAGGGGAAAACTTGCAAATCGAAACTCAAAGGGTTCTCGCAGAATCAACATAGTTAATAATAATATTGATATTTTTGCAAAAGAATTAAGGCATTCAGTATATTGCAGTTTTTAACAAAAGTTCATCGAATCGTGTGATCATTTAACTAATACAAAAACAGAGAGGTGGTGAAAACAGGACTTAACATAACATTGTACATATTTATTTAATTTTAATTTAATTAATTTAATTTATTCTTTTTTTCGCTTTTTCTTTGCTTCAAGTGTTTTTGTATTATTTTTTCTCGTCTTGTCTCGTCGCTGCTTAAATAAAATTACGTAATTGTTGTTTTAGCATTAATTTTTTGTTTGCTTATGTTTCCTCTTTTTTATACAATACATTTTATATCACAATAGAAAAAAGAATTAATTCGCATATTCTTTTCAATCGTTATCTTCTCGCCTTTTTTTCCCCACTTGCTTTTTTGTTTTGCTTTTTTCGCTTACTTATAAATTAAACAATAAAAAATTTACAGAATTTTCTTTAACGTTTGTATGTGTGTGTTGTTGTGTTTGTTTATGTGTAGGTGAGTTTTTTGCTATTAAACAAGGTTGTTTTGTTGTATGTTTTTGTTTTTGTTTTTTTTTATAACTTGTGTTAATGTGGTTGTTATCTCCCCTCGTTTTTCGTTATTTGACTAATTGTGGCTTGACAAATGTTTAAGAACTAAGAATTACATTTACGCATCTACTATTAACATTGTTTTTGCTTAAATTCCATTACTTTTTGTTTACGTTTTAATCAACTAAATTAAACGGCATAACTAACGACGCTGTACTAAGCAAATTCGCAACGAACGAGAGACGCGGAGAAGACGTCGAGGAAGACAATAACAAAAAGATACAAACAAATGAAAAAGGGAGCTAAAAAATGCGACGGAGAGGAGAGCCAAGAGCAACAAAGGCAACACAAGAGCGGAGAGTCAAGTCTCCAAAAGAGCTTTAATTCCCCACTCCCCATACTGCCTTCGTCGCCCGCTCTTTGTTTTATTGTTTCTGCTGCTGCTTTTGTTGTTGTTGTTGTTGTTGTTATTGCTGTGGCAATGGAGGACGCTGGCTTTTGGAGCCGAAGCGTGAATTAAAATAAACTATTTAAATTTATTTGCATCTGCTTAACTGCGGCCTGCATTGCACATACACACACACGCTCATATGTGTATATAAATGCGCTGCCCACTCTACTCGCAGTCCTAGCTCCCTCTCGCTCCCTCCTACTGCTTATCGCGCGTCTCCATCGCCATGCACTTTGTTGCTGTCGGCCATCGCTGCAGTTGTTGTTGCTGCTGCTTGCTGTTTCTTTTTCTCTCTCGTTTTTCGTTATTTTTTATCGCTGCTGCGTGCGTGTAAGCCGACGCCAGCGGCTGCCGCCCCTCTCGCTCTGGCCTACGCTTACCCCCCCTTAGGAACCTGCGGCAAACACAACAACACAACGTAACGCAACACAGCAAGCTCCACGAACAGTGTTGTCTGGCTAACAGCGGATAAAAAGCTACATTTTGCGGAGTTGGCTACTACATTAATCGAGAAGTTCATACTTTTTCGGGGTACATTTTTAAACTCCTTTTTGATGTTAGCAGGTATCTAACCCATTGGTTTTTGAAGGAAAAAAGACTGCCTTTCCTACTCATCTCAATCAAAGTGAAATTTTTTTCTAAAAAATAATGTTGGCTTCAAAAATATAAAAGACAAGTCTATACTGTATTTTAAGAAATTTTATACACAATTTAAGGACCCCTAACTTAGCTCGTGTTTAGGTATTTCCTTCAATTCAGTCCTGTTAAAAAAAAAATTACTTTTGAACAAGCCAAAATGACATCACTCTCTGTCTGACGCCGTCTGCCTCTATTCCTCTCTCTCTTTCTGTTGCTGTCCCCCACTCTCCTCCGCCTTGTGTGTTTCATTGTTTGCTTTTTGTTGTTGCCGCGTTGTTTTCAGCTTCTCCGCCTGTTTCTACTCTGTTCGTACGAAAAAATGTAGTACAGCGTGTGGTATGGCAAACGAAAGCTATGAGTTTTCAGTGTATCTTGTCTGCTCAGCCCGACTTCGCCTCGTCCCCGTCCCCATTCCCTTCCGTTCCATCCTGGTCTCGGAATCTAAGGTTGGGAATTATTAGTGCTGCGCGCCGCCGCCGCCTCCTCCTCAGCACAGGCGTTGCAGTCGTGGTGGACACATCATCTCACCAGCCAGAGGCCCAGATTGAGCTTCTGCAGCTTGGGCAGCTTCATGATGATGTCGATGCCCTTGGAGCTGAGCTGCGTGCAGCCATAGAGATCGATGGTCTTGAGGTTCGTTAGGTCCTCGGCGAGCGTCTGCAGTCCCTTGTCCGTGATCCGGCTGCACTGGCCAATATTCAGGTTCTCCAGCTCGTGCAGAGCCTTGGCGATCTTCAGCATGCCCTGATCGGTGATCTGGCACTGATTCAGCGAGAGGGATCTCAGCCGATAGAGTCCTTGGGCGATGTGGGTGAGCGCCTGATCGCTGATCTTGTCACAGAAGCTCACGTCCAGAGAGTTGATTCCGCTGCCGCCCTCCGTGAGGTAAGCCATTCCAATATCGGAGATGTTGTCGCAGGAGCGCAGGTTGAGCTGCTCCAGCTTGGGCATCCGGGCCAGATGCTTCAGCCCGCTGTCCGTCACCGAGACGCAGAAGCTTAGGTTGATGGACTTGAGCGAAGTCAGACCCTGGGCGATGTGTCCCAGTGCCTCGTCGCTCAGCCTTTGGCAGTCCTGCAGTCCAAGGTATTCCAGCTGCAGGTTGCCCTCCGCCGTTTCCCGGGAGAAGCCCGCCAGGTGTCCAATGCCCTGGTCACTTATGTGCCAGCAGGATCGCAGGTTAAGATGCTTCAGCTTCTTCAGGCCCCACGCGATGAGCAGCAGTCCTGTGTTGGTGATGTTGCAACAGCCGCCCAGCTCCAGCGTTTCTAGGTTCCTCAAATGCTGCGCAATCCTGCCCAGGCTGGTGTCGGTGATTTGCTTGCACAGGGAGAGATCCAGGGTCTTTAGGTTGGGCAGATCTACGCTGAAGGCGTGGCCCAGGTTCATGTCCGCCACGTTGAAGCATCCACTGAGGTTGAGGGAGGTCAGAGCGGGCACGCCCAGCACCAGATCCTTGAGGGAGCGGCGCAGCGATAGGATCTGCACCTTCTTGATGCCCCGCTTAACCAAACAGTTGAATAGACTCGGGCTGGAACGCTTCAGATGCAGCTTGGCCTCCACTCCCTTCCAAACGCTCTTGGCGTAGGCTGCATCCCGCCAGGCGGTGCAGACCTGGGCCGCACGACCCAAATCCCGCACGGGCAGGTGCTCAAAGATCTGCTCCAGCAGCTCGGGGAAGAGGTTGCTGATGTGTGTGCCCTCCGCCGGAGGTGGACTTTCCGGCGAGGCGGGTCTGTGCGGTAGGTGGTGGTGATGATGATGATGGTGCTGCGCGTGGGCGGCCGCTGCTGCTGCCGCCGCCGCCGCTGCAGCTGCGTGCTGGAGGTACAAGGCCGGCGGAAGGGTTTGGAGCTGGTGATGATGGTGTGGCGGCGGGCGGTGATGCAGGGCGTAGGGCGTGAAGCGCAGCAGGTGGTGATGCGTGGTGCCGGTTGCACCCGCTCGCGTCAATACCGGCAGTTCAGTCTGTTGGTAGAGTTCGTCGATGGCCGCCCAGCTGGGCGCCCCTGCTCCTCCCACAGAGGCGCCGCCTCCCGCCGAGGTGGCCGCTCCTCCGTTGCCTCCATTGCTGTTGGAGCCGCCGCAGTGGTTATTGTTTAGGTTGTTCAGCACGGCTAGCGTCGTCTGGTGATGGAAGGGCAGCAATTCCGTATTGGTGGCCATATCCTTCTCTGGTTTCTAGCACTTCTCTGTTCGCTTAGCTGATTTGCTTAGTTATTCCTTTGCTATTATCTATATAAGCTGCATTTTACTGTGTTTACGCGTGGTCAAAGACTAGTTAGTAGTTGGTTCACTATGATTCACTCGCGCTGCGCTAACTTCGGTTTGGCTTGTGGGTTATCTTAGTTAGTGAGTCCAAGTCTCTTTTTACGGCCGAGACTGATGCGAAGAGATGCGCGCGAACCGAATGACGAAAAGATACTTAGCTCGGAACATCCAGTAGCGTTGCTTATAGCCTGCGAGCAGCGGCATCTCTCAGTTAAGCGCAGCACTGCCGAACGTGCTCTCTGAGAGAGCGGGAGAGCGAATGTTATCTGTGGGAGCAGGGCAGCGTATTCAGCGGTAAGGTTGCCCATGGTACAGAGCAGGTAGCAACAACTTTCTCTCACAACTGTTCTCTCTCTCTCTGTGGGGCATCTGACTTAACAGCGATTTCTAGCCAGGATTGGCTTGTTTATGGCTAGATTTTAGGCGGGGGTGGAAAACCCAAGATGGAAATATGGGAAATTTTTGTTAACCAAACGAAAAATCAAAAGCTATATGCTTTTGAAAAATGTAATATAATTGAAGCGAAAAATATATATTTTTCTCCCGCTTAGATTATTTGGATGCACGTTGCAGAGAATGTATAAATTGTGAAACTAAAAAAGTATTTATAAAAGTTTGTTAAATTTATGACATTTTTTATAAAAAAAATGTATATTATTTTTATTATTTTATTTTATGCATGGCCTCACGTAAAGTAATATCTATTATTTTTGACCATCACTGACAAAGAGAGTGAGAGAATACTGACTGTTAGATTGACGAAGAGAGAAAATCATTGAGAGAGCCAGCGACTAATGCTGAGTGCTAGACCTGGCTTGGATTTATCTTTCGTGCTTGGCTTGGACCCCAGCTCCGTGGTTTCAGGTTATTCTTTTGCTCAATGCCAAACTCCGACGCATTTGTTGTTGCTGCTGCTGCTGCTGCTGCTGCATTCCGAAGTCGAGCAGGTACCTGTCTTCCCTCTCTATCTTTCGCATCTGTGTGCGTTCTGACTGAGCCTGTGTGTGTGTGTGCGATCGGTGCTTGCTACCTGCGAACGCAGCAACAACAACACAATCCCGGTTTCCAGGAAAATATTAACGATAACTCCAAAAAAGAGAAAAAACTACGTTGCCGCACACACACACACACACACTAACACAAAGAAACACTGCTTGGGATGCACAAATCCGAGTGCAACAACGGATGGCAACAACAATAGCGGTGCTTGCATTGTTATTGATACTAGGAAAGCGAATCTCTCGCCTCTCACTCACACAGTTGCAGTTGCAGCAGAGTCGCCCCCTAACAAAAAAAAAAGGAAAACGCCGCCGTCTTTGGTTGCCTTCTAAAAAAAATATCAAATAAAATAGAATAAAGGAAAGGAAGGGAAAGAAAAGAGGGACCAGGATCGGGATTCAAAGTCGGGAAAGGGCCTGCGAGCTGGGAAAATCTGTGTCGCTACCTGACCCCGAAACGCTCACACCCGCACCCTCAAACACACACATATCAGCATCCTGGAAAATTATTCACAAAGCACAAAAGTGTCTGGAGAGAAATTTGAATACTCTTTCTGTTAAAGCAGCTCAATTTTGCATCATATTCATATATCATGCTGTGAAGTCGTTTTCTATAAATAATTTATATTCTTTATCAGAATCAACAAGAGATTCTTTTTTATGTAGCCAGTTTTTTAAAATTGCCCAAGCGGTTACATAAATAAAATTCCTAAATTAAAATAATAATAATAATAATAATTTGTAATATCCAATCCCAAACTGAAAGGGTTTACAAACTTCGGTTTCGCGAAGTTAACTCCTTTTTGTCTTACTTTTAACTTGAAGAAACAGAAAAAATATAAACAAAAAATATTAATTGAATATTAAATAAATAAAACTTTAAACAAATTCTGCACCTAAGCAATATAATTAAGTATATTTGTATTTAAAGCGTTAGAAAATTGAATCTTTAATAAGTAAATTAATTTATTTAACTTGAATATTAAATTATCCCCTTTTTAATACCCATAATTTATCTATTTTATTCTACAATTTATTTAAAAAAAAATTTCTGTTTCGCAGTTCGAATTCCCATTTTAAATATGTTTAATTTTTTACTGAGTTAATATCTAAGTCTTATTTTCAGTTGTGAATATTCTCATAATTAAAAATTGTATTTTACTGTATGCCTTTAGCTGCTAGTAGTAAAGTTTGAAAGATAAAAACTTATAAACTAAATAATATCAAATTTCACAAAATGTGTAACAACCTTGATTTTAAGACAATATTAAAGGCTTTATAAATCGAGAGGCATTGCAAACTATATTTTTAAAGAACAAATATATTATGTAGTCTAAAGAAATCCTTTTTTTTTAAATACCATTAAATATTTTACAGTAAAAACTGATTCAATTTTCTTTACTTTCCAGAAGTAAATCCTATTTAAGAATTACCAAGACAGAGAATTCTGTCAGAGAATTATTTTCTCAGTGCCAGGGAAACAAACCTTTGTTGATTTCTTAGGTCTCCTGCCGAGGACCCTCGCAGTCGTACAGTCATTATCCTGGCGGGCAGAAGGGCAAGGCGTGCGTTCCTCCAACCCTCCTCCGGTCCCATTCCGTCCCGTCCTGTCCCTTCTCCCCGTCCTCTTTCCTCATCCTCATCGTCATCCTATCCTCTCATATGCTTCTTCTACCTGTCAAACTGGTTTGGCCAAAAAGGGCCAATCTCTCCCTCTATCAGTCTTTCGGACGTGTCAAGGCGGCCAACGAAAATAAAAATAATCTCTTCGCTGGAACTCTGCTGTTGCCGCTGCCGCTGTAGCTGCCTCGGATACTCAGATACTCGGATACCCATGCGTCGTCCGTCTGCATCTCTGAAATATAGTGCGGCGCATATAATAATCGATTGGTTTTCGGCTGCCTCTCCCTCGTCATCTTCCTCCTGCTCGCCATTCCTCCTTTCTCTCCTTTATTTTTTTTTTGCGCATTGCGTACTATGATCACGATCATTAAAGCTGCCGCAGGTAGGAGATACTCGCAGAAGGTAGGAGCCAGCGGAAAAGGTGCAACACGCGCAGACGCAATGCAAGCGGGCCAAATGCAATCACCGTGGGCAGCGGAGGCAATGAGGGAACGAGGGAACCAAGCCCACGCAGCCATGTCGCGGTTTTGGGCCAGTCAGGGCCCCGCAATCCGCTCAGCTACTTGTCTTATCTGCAGAAGATACCAGATACAAGATACACGGACGCGGCCGCATCTGCATATTCATATCTGCAAATGGGCACATCTGCCAATTGATGTCTCTGCTAACTTCATTGCCCCTCAGCCTTATCGATTAAGCGGAGCTTGAGAACTTTATTGCAGCCAGGGCAAGATCAAAGGAGGTGCTTTTACTGCTGTCATCCGAGTTAAGCCAAATGATGTTGAATAAATTAAGATGATTGGGATGTTAAATCGCTGGCTACGTGATTTTGCATGCTCTCAAGGAACGCATAGTTAAGTTAGAATGTATCTTACGACTTGTAAGGCGATTAGAACTTAGAACTTGGAGAAGGATGTAACTTAAGAGCAGTTTAAAGCATTGACTAACAAGCACTAAACTGTCCCTAAGATGACGATTTAACTGATGAAAAGGATCAAGAGCTGTCACCAATCCAACTTGCCATCCATCCATCAGATACAGATCCAGATGGAGACAGTGGGAAGAGTGTGTGCCAGCCAAGTGCTGCGGGAGGAACAGAAACAATACAAACGGCGCCGCCATCAAGTCGTTCAATTGATGCTATCGCCATATCTCTGACCAATTTGTGGCCTGCCCGCATTTCACCCAGCTCGACCGAAAGGGTGTGAGCCGAACCAGAGGAGTCTATAGGAGCTGGAGGTGGTGGTGGTATTCTGGACACCGGCATCACAACGGCGTCAAGCTGTGACAGATGTGTTATAGAACATCACATAATTTGCCTCTGATGGCAATCTAATCACCCACCGAATGCAAGTGATTTGTGATCTAAAAATCTCCCTCTTTGAAGATAGAAAAAAAAAATGAAAGATTAGTTTATTACATTTACAAACCTGAGATAATTTTAATGTTTCAATTAAAATAAACAAGGAGAAAACAAAGAATCCTTATTATAGAATTTGATATCGAAAAACCAAATTATCTTGATATCATTATATAAATAATAATATGTTCAATAATGATCTGAGATATGAAACTTCCATTTTAGACTTACACCTCAAATACTTATAATCTAAAAGCAATCTTCACACAATCTTTAAAAATTCCCAATACGCAGAAAGACTAGATTTAAGATACCGATCCTTGGGCGTGTCCTCCACATTCAAGTGAATTTTTTTTTTTCAAGAAAAAAATAAAGAACTCTGTAGAATCCCGAGTGTCCCGTTGGGAATTAACACTTGTCCAGCTCTCGGAAAGACCGCCACTTCCACACCCCACTCGCATGATCAGCAGACCGCTCTGGCTGTAAGCTGAAACCGGATTGAGAGGTCATGGAACAATCTCAAGGGTTGTCTCAAGTGCAAAGTTCCGCTGCGGCTCAAGGAGATTTCTGGCGAAGTGTGTAGATATCCGCAAAGCGATCGAGGAGCGTAACGGGAAAGGAATTCGGATGAAGTATTACCAGGAAGTGCAAGTAGGTTACTCAAATACTTAAGATCAAAGAACCAAGATCCTTGATATTTTAACTGAAAGAACTTAAAAGATCCTGCAACTGGAAAAAGGAAGCCATTATATTCCAGAGAACCCCTCAAGTTCAAGAAAATGAATCCAAGACAAACGGCCACTTGATTTATCCACATATATGTAAAATGTTCCTTTATTGTTTATGTAATTTTAAATGCTATATGTATATATCTAGATATAGTATTTATATATCGTAAGTAAGATGTCAGTTATGTTTTGCATTCTGAAAAAGTTCGTTTATGGCATAACGCACTAAAAATTAAATGTCCGCTTTCGATTTTAAGGTTTAAGGTTTTTAGGTTTTTAGGTTTTAGGTTTTAGGTTTTCGGTTCGTTCTTAAAATTCGTTTACGCTATGACTTTAAAATACTCCCGCCGTTACACAACTCTAGAAACTAGTTGCTAATTATTATTAAAACCCAGACCCAACTATGCTTCGTCTCTATATATATATGCACTATATATGGCTACGGAAGGGCAGTTCAACTCAAGCAAGTTGGATTCGACGATACTAGGATTAGGAGTATGTGTCCCTATATATATATAATATATATATATATGTACATGTGGCTAGCAAGGAAGTGGATGTGTGTGAGTGGTATGCTAAAGCATATTTTGATTTGATTTGATACATGCGCGGTTCTAGGTGCTATATGATCTCTATATAGGTAATGTAATGCATATGCGTGTATTTAGTATTATTTTAAACGATTCGTTGACTCTGAAAGCACCTTCCCTTCCCGGAGTCAGCTCACGATCCGGGGTCTTTTGGGAGAAAAGTGCTTTACAGCGAAGTATCTCTCTCGCTTTGGTTCGATTCGATTCGATTTGATGATATATTCATTTTGCATTTCTAATGTGTTACGTGCCTAAGTTCTAAATTATGCTATATTCGCTTCTCTGTCTGCGTGGCGGTTTTCCAACAACAAACAATCCTCGTTGTTCGAAACAGAATGAACGAAAAACTTGACTTGACTTGACGCTACTCGAAATCAAGAAACCATAAATACATAAAAAATGATTAAAATACTATAATGTATAAATGGGGGTTATATCACAGGTACATTTTAGACTTTTTTCAAAATGCAAGATTGTAGAAAACATTCATTGTGTGTCATGATGGAGGATGGAGGGAGATCTGCCCTGGGACCTTGGACAAACGGAACGGTTATGTCGGCCCCAAGAGCAGTCGGCTCCTCAACTCGTCTAAATGCTATGTAAGTAGTTGTTGTGTGTGTTTAGTTAAGTTTCTGTAATATATATATACTATATATATTCACTGGGTCAATGAAGTATATTATTCCTTGTTTATAGAAAAGCACTAACCATTAAACATTGCAACTGCCGTTTCACTCGTCTCCGCAACTCGACTCTGAACGGAGACAAGTGCTCGATTGTGATCGTAGATATGAAAGAGTTTTGTTTTGCATACAATTACTATATATCGTAATCAGTTATCGGTATTGTATCGCTATCAAGCCTATGACTAGGACCAATTCGAGAGCCCCAAAACATGCTGGTTCTAACTACATATGTACGTAAGTCGTGTACTTGCTATGGCCTGATCTGGTTTATCCTTCTTCCCTCTTCTCTTCTCTCTATAAGTTCCATTGAGTACGTATTTTAATGAAGTTCTGCTGGGACACCCAGATCCCTGCTGTCATCTAGTGATTACCGTCTCTCTCTCTCTCATCCGAAGCAATATCTATATCGTACAGCTCACGCGTCTCTCTCTTAAGTACAAAGGTTTCCGCTGGCGGAATATTTCTGTGGTGCACATGGGATGATGGGGGAGCATTGTGCCTGTCTATATGAGTGTCTACGCTGGTAGATGATGATGATGATGATGTGATAATGGAAAATTCGTAATTGCTAAAGCTGCACAATGCCCCCATGATTGTGACAAGTGTGTTTGGTGGTCAGCACCCTGGGATTCCCATACAGCACACTTCTCCATTATGATTTCAACTGCAAAAAACAATCCTCTTTTGATCAAAATGCGTTATAATACTTAGAATAGTGGGATGTCCTGGAGAAACGCGCTGTGGTGGGAGCCCAGGGCATTGTTCGTACGTATTCGATCTCATATCCAATAGTTGTTGCTGAAACTTTGACTACGCGACTGGTTTCTAGTTCGATATGAATGAAGAGTTTAGACTAGATGCTACCTTTAAGACTAATCCACCTCCTTAGGTGTTCTTAGCAGTCATTTGACGTGGCGTCGGCTCCCCCGCCTCGGCGTACAGGCAGGATCCCTCGCTGCAGGAGCAGGTGTCGCCTTCGCGGGAACTATTGCAGCAGTCGCTGGTGTAGTGACGCTGCTCGTACTCCGCCAGCATGTTCTCATTTTCACTCTCCAAGCACGGCTGCACCGCCGGCTGGCGGCGATGGTGTCCACTCCGCTTGCTGCTGCTCCCATGCTGCTCCTCCAGTTGCTGCCGCTTGTGACCGTGTGAGGTCCTCGAGTGATCAGAGCACTCGGAGGAGCACTGATAGATCTGATGGCTGGAGCTGGTGGGGTGCATCTGGTGGCTGTTGGGATGCACTGGCTGGTACCAGCCCTCCGGCACGGGTACGGGTACTGGCGGTGGGGGCTGCATGGGCGAGGGCGTGGCCAAAGCGTCACAGCTGTTGCAGGCCCTATTCTGGGCACATCGTGCTGCATTCAGGCCCGCCTGATACTCACTGGTCGCATATCGCTGGGTGGCAAATGGCAGGTGATTCGGCGGTATTGCACCGCCCGGAGTCGTGGTGGCAAAGTAGGCCGGCAGCTGCGGCGGATGCTGGCTGGTGGGCGTAATCTGATAGCGGTTCTGTGTGCCGCCAGCCACAGCCGACAGTGGATTGCTGTACACATTCTCCGGGGGACAGGCGACGGCATACTGCGGAGAGACGCCCCAAGCGGAAAATCCGCCCGAGGAGCTGCTGTGTATCGAAGCGTTAAGGATGCTGCAAGAAGAGAAAATGGATGTTAACAATGGGTACACATTCTGATACTTAAAAATCGATTTTAAAATAAAAGTTAATATTTGTTTTAAAGCAAAATATTTGACATTTCTTTCCCTCTTACCTTTGGTTAGTGGAAATGCCAGAGCCTGCGCTCTTGGAGCTCTTCCGCGACGATTCCGGTGATCCCTGGGCATAACCATAGGTGGAAGACGGTGGCGGATGTTCTGGTGGTGGAGGCAGGAACTCTGACCAGTTGATGGGCTCTGGCGGATACTGTAGATAGTTGGATTTCACAACAGGAGCCACTGGTGGCTGGCCGGCAAAAGCGTCCGAATAGGGTGAATGAGTGCCCGAATCCTTGTCAGCACTTAGGGAAGTGGCTTTGGTGCAGGTTTCACTCGAAGAGGTTCCAATTATCATGGTAGTGGCATACGGTGTGGGATTGTCAGGGCTCTAAAAAGGATATTTATAATAACTACTTGACTTTAATTAAGTATTCTACTGATCTCACCTTGCGACAGTTGTAGAAGGTTGTCAAGTTGCGAGTATCCACTTCAGCGTAGTCGGTGCCGCCATCAGAGTTATTGTAGTTCGACTGGCTGCTGTTGACGTGGGAGAGAAGCTTCGACTCGCTCAGCCCCGAATCCTTGTCCGTATCTGCCGTTCTCCAGCCACGAGTATGATCAATCCAAAGGCTCTCCTTGCTGTTGAGGTTCAAAGCGGTGATCTCGTTGTCGCTGACCACTGAAAATAGTAATTTAAAAGCATGAGATGTTAGTCAAACCCATTTTGTACTTAATCGAAAACTTATTTAAATACTTACCACTCATGTGACCCAGTTGTTTAGTCATCTGATGCTTCCGCTTGAAGTAAACCATGGATATGGCCGCCGAAATGACCAAGACCAGGAGTAAGATGCACACCAGCGCCATTAGCCAAGGGCCGGAGAGGTAGTCAGTGGTCTTTTTATGCGTGGTGGGATTACTGCTGCCGGTGGGTATGTTTCCATTGCTGTGATACGTCATATCCTGACCCTCATGCCGGCCGTCGTGTGTGCCACTCGGGTGCGCACGTGGTGGATGCACATGATGGGTGGGGTCCATATATAGTGAGATCTAAGAATAAAATAATGTTAATAAAAATGGAACTATCCAGGACTTTGTGCTCAACTCACCGGCTTGGAGTAGGGTCCATCACCAGCCTTGGTAAAGGAATTGAGTCGCACACTGTAAACGGCTCCGGTGGTCAGGTTATTTAGGAGAACCGATGTGGTCGTGGCATTGAGCGTCATGTTGGCCAGCACCTTCATGGTGTTACCAGCACTGACCTCGATCTTGTAGCCATACAGATTGCCATTGTGGTGCTGGGCGGGCGGCGCTGTCCAGCGCACCCAGCCGGCGGTTTGGTTGTACATGCCAATTTGTATATTATCCGGCGGGGCGGAGGGTACTGCAAATTGTGTATTAAATATTTATTTATAAGAAATATCTCTCTTTCCGTGTAATATCTAGTACTCACCGTCTTCATAGGTCAGCGCCACCTTTGAGTTGCTGGGCTGTCCTTCAATGGTCTCGAAAAAGGGTGTCAGGAAGAACTCATACTTGGTGTACTTCTTCAGGCTGCCCACCACAAACGATTCGGCGGAGGTATCCAAAACGGTGATCGAGTGATACTGAGCTGATTCTGAACTCGCATCCTTGTAATGAATACGAATGCCCTGGAAGGTAAGGCGATTAGCTTGGGTGTTCACCAGTAAATCAATGGGCCTTACCTCCACATATTTCTCATCTGCGCTAACATGCAGCATCCAATCCAGACGAACAGCACTGGCATTTATAGCCGAGGCATCAATCAACTCCACGGACTGTTTAGATAAAATGAAATCCGTAGTTAATTGGGTTTACTTTAAGTAAGTTAGGGGTTCAAGCTCACCTTTCCAGTCAGCAAAGTTCGTGCGGCTGACAAATCATTGGCCGAGGCTGCATCGAAGTCCTCTCCAATTGTTTTAATGGCATTCGATAGACCCGAGGGCACCGATACGCCCTGCGAATTCTCAGCTCTCACAAGGAATACATACGAAGTGCCCGGACTGAGGTCAGAGATCTGACAGGGAGTGGAAAATACAAGTTAAGCAAAGTTCAACACTATGTACTTGTAGCTAATCTTACAGTGACTTGAGTGTCGCCCACACGATGGGCGGCGACAATCCAACCAGTTTGCAGATCCGGACTGAAGTACTCCACAGTGTAGCTGAGATTAAAGTTAATAAAAATAAATTTAAACGGTGATCTCATTGCAGGGTTGTGTGTCGCGTCATCTTACCCGATAATGGGTCCCACAGCGCCAGGCTTCTCTTGGCTTTTGGCCCAGCGGAGGGTGATGCTACTGCGACTGACATTCAGGACTTTGGGTGTGCCTGGCGGAGCGGGATATGTGCTGGGATCAGCGACACGGTGCAGAGTATTAGAGCCGGTTTTGTCCACCTAAAAGAAAAGGTAATCGGGGTATAAAAACTTTGAAATCAATAGAAAAGAATATAAAAACCAACCGTTAAAGTGGCTACCCAGGAAGTCTCTCCACGTTCCGAGGAAGCAGTGCAGGTGTACGACCCAGAATCACTCACTTGGAGATCTGTAAAAATTATACATCAATGAGAAATCCATGAAAAACAAGTATATATACACTATCTTACCATCAATCCGCAATGAACTGCCTTGGATGACACTGTGACGATTGCCCGTTTGCACGGCAAGCCCATTCTGGAACCACTTGATGCGGGGACTGGGATTCCCAGTGGCTCGGCAGGGCAGCGTGGCCACCGATCCCTTGGGCAGTGTCTGATTGGCGGGTCCAATTTGAATAATGGGTGGCGGTCGTTCGTCCACCGAACTAACTTGCAGGAATACCCGCACCGTTGAGGAATCAACTACACTGAACGCGGAGCAGACATAGAAGCCCTCGTCCTCTTGCCGTACATCCGTGATCTGTAGGGTTCCATCCGCTGCCACATGCTGCCTGCCGTGGGAGCTGTTGGGAAACATCAAAGTGGACACGCCTTCTTTCGTCCAGAAAACTGAGGGCGGCGGATTTCCGGCCGCCATGCAAGGCAGCTGGACCACGCCATTGAGTCCTACTTTCCTGTTGCTGGGTCGCTTTGTGAAGCTAGGGGGAGCTGAGGGTTGGATAAACATGGGTTAGAAGGCTCTCACTGATGCAGCAGAGAAGCAAGACTTACCATGAACTGTGAGCGAAGCTCTGGCGCTGATCTGTCCCACATTATTGTGTGCCTCGCATACGTAGGTGCCCTCATCGCTGGGCGTGATATTTGATAGCTCTAAACTCTTCTCGTCGTGTAGGATTCGAGCTCGGGACACTGGAATATTTCCCTCCTCTTTCTTCCACAGCACCTTCGGCGGCGGATCACCGCCCACGGAGCAGTGAAAAGTGGCTGTTTGGCCGTAGAGCATCACCTGGTCCTTGGGCTCTTTCATGAAGTAGGGCTTGACCTGGACAATTAGCTTGGCGTAGCTGGATTCGCGAGTCCCCACCAGATTCTGGGCAATACACTTGTAGTTGCCCTCGTCAATGGGCTCCACATTGCTGATCAGCAGGTTGCCCCCGTCCACGATTCGCACGCGCGAGCTGGCGCCAAACGACATGGCTTTCAGGTCGTCCAAGGGAACGCCATCCTAGTGGGGGTAAAAAAGCGGTTTAGCTGGCGAAACTTTGACTGATTTTGGGTGAGACTAGTTTCGGTACCCACCTTCATCCAAATGAGCGTTGGCTCTGGAATGCCTTTGGGCGGCCCACACTCCAGCAGAGCTGTCTCGCCTTTGGCCACTCGCGTGTCTTTGGGCTCCACGCGAAAATCGTCGCGCAAAACTGCCGAACACAAAAAACAAAAAAAAAAAAAGAGCAAAATAGTCAGTAACAAAGCCTCGCGTGTGGGCAGACCAGTCTACGGACTGGAGGACTGGGACTGGAGTAGAGTGGAGTAACATGGACTTACCAGCTATCTGGAGCGAGGCATGACGGCTAACGGCCTGGCCCACTCGGTTCTTGGCCACGCACCAGTACTCGCCGCCGTCCTGCTCCTTCTTGCCCTGCATCGTCCGGTAGAAGAAGAGTGCACCGTCCTTGAACTGGACACGATGTGACTTCTTCTCGTTGGTGCTGACGGGTTCGCCATCCTAAAAACCAAAGTGAGAAAGTGAGAAATTGAGTTGAGATTTGAAGGTTTAAGATTTTGGTGTGTCCCTACACTTGAGGGAAAATCCTATATGCTTTTATATTTTAAATTCAACGTAATTGTTAATATTTATTAAGGTTTTTTGACTTTGGAAATGGTAATGGTTAATGACTATATTAAGGTTTTTTGTGACTTTTATGACGTCTGAAGATATAAAAGATTATTAAAAGAAGTAATAAATTCACCTCTAACATTAACCTGTTTTTATAGCCAAGAGAACAGGATTATTAGCGATATTTTTGGCTTTTTCTAATCTACCATCTCCAACTTAAATGAGGATTTTTGGCGCCCTGTTTTGAGAGCAAAAACTATAGGAAATAAGAATTTAAAATATATAAAAAAAGAGATTTTCTTACATTTTTAATTGAAAATCGGAGAATTACAAAACAAAAAATCCAAGTTCGAAAAGTCTGAGTATTATAAAAATAAATTCTCCGCTCTTAAGGTCAGGCAGATTAAAGAATTTCTTTGAAATCAGCAAAACAAGCCTTCAAATTCATATGTATTTTGATAATAAATTATTCCTAACAGACGGATTTCTGATTTATTGAATTATAAATCTTTAAATATAACCTTTTAAGCTTCAAGATTTCCTAGTAACAAAAATTCAACTTAATGAATATTTCAATATTTATAACAGTGTACCTTAAACCACTCAATGGTGGGCTCCGGCTTGCCCTCCACTTTGCAGTTGAGTGTGGCTGGTTCATTTTTCTTGACCACCAGATCCGTGGGATGCTCGATGATGCGCGGCGATTGGTACTGGCCTGCAAGGAGAAGGATTGGTGTAAGGATGCATGTCAGGGCGATGACAGGGAAAATCCGGATGAGCTCGGTAGTTTACCTCTGACTTCTGGCAGGGCCACCAGGAGGCCGAGGAGCAGCGGCAGAAGCAGCATCCTGCTCCCCCGGCTGCTCGAACAAGGGTTAATAGTAGTAGCTGTGCTAGTCGTGCTCCAGGCGATGGCGATGCTATGAAGATCGGGATGCATAGGAGGAGGTGCTGGCGGTGACTCTACAGCTGATTATTCAGATGGTTCAATGGAGCGGCGATCATTGTAGCGTGGATTGTGGATCCTACGATTGATGTTGGCAATATGAGTTAGCGAAATGTTGTGGGCAGCTGTTAGGTTAATGGCAAGGCGTGGTCTTTCGCTTTTATTTTATTTTATTTCTTTTTTGGGTTTCAAGGGGTTTATGTGTGGTGTTATGTGCTTTTTATCTGTCCAAAATTCCAAATTATTTCTCGACTGCTCCACTTACGCCGCCTGCATTTCCATGTGATAAGCACATACACACATAACACACGCGGACACCGCACACTCCTCAGTCACTCACTCACACCCACGTACAGTGCGCATTCGATTAAGGGAAATTGTAATGTATCTCTTGTAACTTATCAGAGTGAAAACCTTTATATTCATAATACAAATTGGAATTACTTTGTAAATAGCTAAAGATTTGAAGTCATTTTAATTTGGGTTCAAACCAATTTTCAATGAACCTAAAATATTTTGTTGCATACTTTTAGGTACATATTCTATTGAAATAAAATCATCTCGTTATTTTTACTGAACCCTAGAACATTCATAGCAAAAAAACTATTCTGAGTCCTTTATATTTTTAAATGTCTTAGAAACTTTAAGTAAGCTTCAAAAAAGATTTTTCAGCAATAACCACTAATAAAAGATCGGATTTTATGGTATAAATTAAATTTAGCTAACCTTTAATTGATTTATTAATCTTATCAATATCAAGGCTATAATAAAAATCCTTAAAATGCAATGTAGGATATTTTAAAATGATATTAATAAAATTTGTAACAAAAACAAACGTACTTTTACATATTTTATCACCATTCTTACACTCATAAAGTTGTAGGAAGTACCCACTTATCCACTTTCACAAAGACTCCTTCGACAGATGGTTCACTTCACCGAGCGCCCACTGTATGTGTCTATGCTGGTTTTCCATTAATTTTATTTCTGTATTTATCTCTCTTTGTGTGTTTATCTGCCATTCGATGGCGGCGAGCCCCGAAAATTTACAATCCAAATTCTGATTCGGAGTTTGATTTCACGATGATGTTCTCACACTTTCTTTATAACGTTTTATATTTTTTTATTTTTTCATTCAACTCTACCGTTTTGGGGCATCGTTTAAATCGGTTTTATTGCGCTTTTTTAGTTCTTATTAATCAGAGGCGCAGTGTAAGTTTTGTTGGTATTTACTCGTCGATTGCTCGCTTTTCGGGGTTGTTTTCTGAGGCAGCAGCAGCTCTCGCGCACATTTTCCACATTTCCCGAACGAATTTTCTTTTTGGTAATTTTACAAGAACAAGAACCCGCCGACCCTCTCGCTCGCACTCCCACACCCCGAACTCGCGCCTTCCCACTCTCTCCTGCCTGCCGTTCCTCGGCTTTCCCCCTCGTTCCGCTTGTTGTTGTATCTATAACAGTGTGTTGTATCTATAACTCCTCCGCGTTGTAATATTTTACATCTCGACAGCAGCTGCACTTTACAAACACACATATCCCCAATTTTGGGGCTTATTTTGGGGCTTTACGTTCACGATTCGATCACTTATATCCTTGCAGCGCACTTACTTTTATTTAGTTAATTATTTTCCTTTGGTGCAATTGATGTGAAAACTCGCAATTGGATTGTGTGTCTGGAAATCGGAGAGCGCAATGGAACAACCGGAATTGGAGTGCAGGGCGCAGCGGAACGATTTGGGAGAGCGGGACAGAGTTGCCCATTATCGGTCGTCAATTATAGCAGCGCAACGCAGATCAGCTACAATAGCCAAAAGTAGCTACAGTTTTAAATAAATGAATAAATAAAATAGATTTTGTGTTTATTTATAACAAAAATTATATTTTTCCTTAATACATTGGTATATCAATGATTTAATTCGTTGTCCCATATTTGGTCAATCATCACAGTCTATCAACTCTGTACCAATCAGATGAATCTTCCGTATTCGATCCGCATTTTTTAACTTGATGCAGCTAATTAAATAAATTGCTTTTAAAAATATTTACATTTTGAGGCTTTCTGTTTTTGATTATTCGAAACAGCTAGATTTGTCCTTAAAATAGCTAACCTGGCAGCTCTGCAGAGGAACGATACGAAGGGGAATACCAAAACATACTAAAAACCACCTTAGTTTAATGATCTGGCAACGCTGCTCAACCATTGTACCGTTGTATGTGGTTTTGAACTTTGATTAAATTTTAAATAATTTAAAGTTTTTCTGAAAAGGAACAAAAAAATAATATTATACGTGGAGGTTATTTATTTATTCTTTTTAATAAATACAAATTTTTGTAAATGTAAAAATGTATACTTATAATGATGTAGCTTTCTTTTACTGTTTTTAGCAACTTATGCCACAGGTTCCATGCGTTTTTTTAAATAGAAGAATATTATTATATTTGCTTTTAATACTTTATCAACTTTCCAGGCACCATTCTTAGTTGATCCTGGCTAGCTCCACCCTGCCCCTAAGCAAGTTCCTCGAGCGCACCACACTTGTTAAATTAGCCTCGAAGGCGGGCACTCGGCTGCGCCCTGAATGGAGATGGAATGAGGGCGGGGTAGGCGCCTGAGGACGACGACCTGTGGGCAGGGCGCTCTTCACCTGCTTGGGCTGCAGCTGCAGACGCGACACCCGGTCCACGGACATGCTTTTGGGCCGCCGGGCCAGGTATTGGTGGATATGACTGTTGGAGCCGTTGGCGATGTTCAGATTGACCAGATATTCCTGCAGCTGAGCCTTTAGCTGGGCGTTCTCTGCCTCCAGTCGTCGCTTTTGCTGTTTCAGGCAGGCCACATCCACGGCCACGTTGTTTACCCGCCGCCAAAAGGTATCCATTTGTGGCACCACACCCACCTCGTCCTGAGAAAAGATTGATTTTATGAATGTGAATGTAATGTGTCATAAGAAGCCACTTACCTTCAGGAGATCAGTTGACGGATCGCTTAATACTCCAGCCTGTTGATCCTCCACCTCACGTATCTCTATGATTTCCCGGGATATCTCCGGTAGCAGGAACATCCGCTCCCGTTCTGTTTCCATTTTGGCACAGACAGTAGAGAGTTGGATCAGAATCTCCCCCTTGGCCACCGTCTCCTGGAGCAACTCCAGCGCATTGTAGCTCTCCACAGACATCAGCTTGAAGGACTGATGATCTCGGGCCACCTCATCCTCCACGCAGGTGCGCAGCTCTCGGAGTCTTTCGGTCAGCTGCTGCTTGATGGACTGTCGCTGCTCCACTTGACCCTGCTGCTTGACATAGAACTCCTCTGAGACCAGACGGAGATTGGCCAGTTGGTCCACCAAATGCTCGATTTCGTGCGTTTGCTGGCTGATCTGGAGGGCTGCCTCCTCATCCCGCTGCTTGAGATCCACATACTCCGAGTAGAAGCCCTCGATGTGCTGGCAATAGCCAGCGAGCACGCTTTGATACTCCTGCCACAGCTTCTCCAGCCTGGCCTCACCCCTTGAGGTGATCTGTTCCAACTGCAGTTGCATCTAGGTAAGGGAAGGGTAATAAGAATTAATAATTATAAAAAGTTCTCGCTACGACACGCAAGTTCCCAACGGGGGGATTAATGGCTGACTTTGGTGCATTGTGTGTCAGTCAGACGGTCATTTTGGATGTCATTTTCGAGCACTATAAATGTGGTTAAGTTAGCTGCTTCTCCAATCAGTCACCGAGATGCGCTTGCTAATCTTGCTGGTCATTTGCCTGAGCATCTGCTCCCACTCCATATCCAGCCTCAAGTGCCGATCGCAGGAGGGCTTGGGCGAGACGGAGCTGAAGAGAACCGTTCGGAGCTGCATGCGCCGGCAGGATGAGAACGAGGATCGAGGACGCGGACAGACAGGCAGGCAAGGAGGTGGAAACGGACATGGCTATGATTATGGACGCAATCAGGATGAGGATCAGGAGCAAGATCGGGATAGGAATCAGGGAGGTCGGGGTGGCTATGGCAACCGGTGGCAACGAAGCCTGAGTCGGCAGCAGGAGGGCAGGAACAACACTGGAGGAGGCTCTGGAGGCGATGGAGGTCAGTGTGTGGCCCAGTGCTTTTTCGAGGAGATGAATATGGTAGGTGGTTACTCATCGCTGACTCTTCCTTGGATTCAATGGCAACTCCCAGACCTGGACTATAAGTAATCTCCATTCCCAATCCTTCCTCAGGTGGACGGCAATGGGATGCCCGACCGGCGCAAGGTGAGCTACTTGCTGACCAAGGATCTGCGCGATCGGGAGCTGCGCAGCTTCTTCACGGACACGGTACAGCAGTGCTTCCGGTATCTGGACAACGTCGGCCGGAACAGACAGAACAAGTGCGCCGTCTCCCGGGAGCTGGTCAAGTGCATGTCGGAGTACGCGAAGGCGCAGTGCGAGGATTGGCAGGAGCATGGCAACATGCTCTTCACCTAGCTCCTCAGCCACACTTACCCCGCTCTTTAAGTCCTCGCAGCGGTCCAGAAAGCGCTCGTGGTTGTCCCGGATCCCGCCGTCGGTGGTCTCCTCCAGCTGGTAGAAAACGCACTCGAGCTGCTGCTGCTTCTGGGCGTGCATGTCCTTGAAGCCGGCAGAGTCCTGCTCCCACTCGCTCAGCACCGCCTGTTTGTCGTCCTCGTAGATGCGTCGAAAGAACTCGATGCGTTCACGATGGGTATCTTAGATTATAGAAATTCATTAGGAGCAGGATGGATTATTCGTTATTAAGGTTAAGGTTCTCTTATGCTTAGTCCTTATCCATATTGTCAAGCTTAAAATTATATTAAAAATAAACCCACCAACAATTTTAGTTATATTCTCCATATGCGCTTGCTGCAGATTCGCGTACATATCCTCAGTGGATTCAATATGGGCAATCAGTCGATGAATCACTTGGTCCTTGCGTTTCAGGGCCTCCTGGAAGAAGGACTCCACATCGACGATTTCACGACGGAGCTCCTGGATTTTAACCTGACGCAAAATGCTGCGCCACTCCTGGTTGATTTTGGCCATGTTCAGCCGCCCAAAGGCATCCTCCCTTTTCAGTTTGTTCTATTTCGAACGATGCCTTGAGTGATTTTCATTATTTCCTATTAAAATCGGTAAGCGATACCTTCATGTACATGGAAATTAGCTGCATCTTGCGGCGCCGCGTCTCCTCCTCCTGGTCGGCTCTCATCTGCAAGTACCGGGCGCGCTCCTCCTCGGACATTTTGGCCAACTTGTTGCCTTTACCTTTACCCTTTTTGCCCATCTTGCTGCCGTTGTTTTTCCCCTTTTGCGTTTGCCCTTAAATCAGCTTATCAAGTTTCAAAGGCCAATCTCAGACTAATTAAGCGAACGAAAGCCGCGCCTTGGAAAATAAATAACAAGTTGATTGCCGGCGTTACCATGACGCGAGTTTCAGTAGCCGCCTGTTCAGCTGGCCGTTGCCAGGTTTGTTGTCACAATAATGGATGCGAATTAAATTAATGCGGAACATTGCAAAATGTCATTAGGAGGGGGGACTGTGTCCATCAAAGGGGAACCATTTGACACATAAAATGGGGGGACACTCGCTGAAAACTTGTCAACATGATGAGGACGGGCTTTGTGATTCTCTGTGTGATTCTGTCGCAGTTATTGGTGTGTATTTTGAGAGATTTGCATTCTATTTATAAACGAAGACAGGAAAATAACCAAAGAAACTGGTAAAAAAAGAGACTGAACTACACAAAATCTTAGCTTAGTGCCTGTCCTTCTTCTTACAGGAAATTATGGAGAATGTCGAGGACTTAAAGAATTTTTTTATATAATTTATTTTTCATTCTATCTTTCAGTACGGCACCTTAGCTGTCCGGGTTCACTGCCGGCACACGGAGCGCATTCATGAGGAGAACATCCACCATTGCTGCCAGCATCCCGATGGACATAACGATGTGACCGAAATGTGCGCCAAACAGACCAATTTCCGTTTGCCCAATGCCAACGAGGAGGCCATTGAGGATGTGACAGTGGACCAGGCCATGGTCGGCACTTGCTGGGCCAAGTGTGTCTTTGATCATTACAGCTTGATGGAGAATGGCACCTTGGACATGGTTAAGGTTAGATCTTACTACAAGCGATACCACAAGACGGATCCAGAGTATGAGACGGAAATGCTGAATGCCTACGAAAAATGTCATTCGAAGAGTGAGTAATTCTAACATATTATGTAGAATTAAATTATTCTTTTTTATTTGGAAAAATTCCCTGTTTTTTATTAGGCGAAACAGCCACCGAACAGTTCCTGTCGCTGCCAATTGTAAGGGCCTTTGGTACTTCCAAATTCTGCAAGCCCACTTCCAGCATCATCATGTCCTGTGTGATCTATAACTTCTTCCACAACTGCCCGAAGAATCGCTGGTCCAATACCACTGAATGCCAGGAAACATTGGCCTTTGCCAAGAAATGCAAGGATGTGTTGACCACGATGTAAAAATTAATGAAATGTAATAATAAATTATAAATTCGAGGAACTAAAAATAGAGAAAGAAAAAATTACAAAGCTAAGTCTAGAATTTGGGGTTACTTCTTGTTTTACCATCAACTTACTTTATATAAAAATTCTTTAAGTAAACCAAAGCTGAAAGAGTCAGTTGTTTACCTTAATAAATTTATAAACTATGTAAACAAAATACAAAATTTACTTCCTTAATTCCACTCTTTTGGGTTTTATCAACACTGTTAAAAAAGTTTAAGACTTTTGGTCCTTTTTTATGACTTTTGGTTACGAAAGTAGCGCAAGAATATTTTGTTCTTCTTTTAAGTTTTTTTTTTCTTTTTTTAAGCTTTTTTGTGTTTGAATTAACCTTAATATTTCGTATTTCTAGAATTTTTAGTCTTATATTATTTGGTCTATTAATAAGATTTTAATTTACGAATGCACTAAATCTTAGAAGAAGATTTTATTTTTTTTATCTTTGAAGAGAATAAAAAACCGTATAAAGTAAATTGAAATAATTTTTATTGAAGATCCCTTCAAAGCACAATCTATAGAGTGGCCAGCGAGTCCTGACACTTCTTGCTAAAGGCCAGAGTGTCTTCGCACTCCTTGGTCTTGGACCAACGGTCCGCCGGACAGTTGTGGAAGAACTGACGAATCACGCAGGCCAGAACCACACTCGACTTGGGCTCACAGAAGTGCTGGGACATCTGCTTAAACAGAGGCTTGGACAGGAACTTGGAGGTGTTCTCCTCGCCTGAAGGAAACAAAATCATAGCTAACAAGGTGTCCAAGAAGGTATGATCAACTGAGACTCACTTTTGCCATGACAGTGATCGAAGGCATTGATCATTTCCTTGGCATATTCGGGATCGTCGACAAATTTATCATTGAAATATTTCTTAACAGCCACCATGTCCAGATTGTTGTCCTTCATCAAATTCAGTTTGCCAAAGACACACTTGCCAAAGCAGGTGCCTCGAATGGCCCGATCCGCGGTGATGTCCACCAGTGCCTCCTCGTTATGGTTGGGCAGCATGAAGTCCGTTTCTTTGGCACAGCTCTCGATAATGTCATTGTGACCCTCGGGATGCTTGCAGCAGTAGTGGATGTGCTCCTCATTAATGGCCTCCGGATTTTCACAGTCTATCTTAATGCCGCTGGCAAGCTGGAAAATATATATAAATATATTTAATAAATATTAAATTTTAATCTTTAGTTAATTTTGTAGAGGCTTACCCATATCAGGCAGGCAAAACTTGCGAGAACTATTAACTTCATGGCTCTGCTGCTGCTTATTCCTACAAAATCAGCTTTAACTGGCTCTTTATATAGTGAACAGATAAATCGTTTAGGTATGAGCAGGAAATTATTGCCAATTTGCTAAATGTCAAGTCATCAAACTGTCGAAAAATATAATATATTTTTGTCTTTTTCCGCTCATTGCACTTTGGACATTACAACTGCCATTTGTTACATTTAATTAAGCAATCCAATTTATGCAAATAATGGGGGCAGCACATGATGTTATAAATGTTTTTGTTCACTGTAAATTACATCCATTCGTTTAGCGATGGTCAAACATAGTTGTTATTGGTTAACTTTAGTCCTGGTAGTCATTTCGGTGGCACAGGATCCTGAGGAAAGCACCACTGTGGCTAGTTCTGGCGGGGATTTGACCGAGGAAACGTGTGGCAAGAATGTGAGAGAGATTAATGAATGAATTATATACTAGAAAGTGCTAATTTGGCTAATAACCTACTTCATATTCAGCGTGATGGCTGCTGTTCTGAGCTTTATATTGGCAACGAGGAAGACCTAACGAAATGTTTCGTTATACATTCCCCAAAGTTGCCCATGGATGGTGACACGGACGTTGGCAAAACCCTGCGGTTTCTTTCGGTATGAAATTATTTTTTTAATTGTAATTCATATAAATAAATATTAAAGAAATTCCTTTCTTAGTGCTTTGTGGAGTGTCTTTACAAGCAGAAGAAGTACATCGGCAAGAGCGACACTATCAACATGAAAATGGTCAAGCTGGAGGCGGAAAAGATGTACGAGAATCGGCCAAAGGAGAAGGATTACCATATTGCCATGTACGACTTCTGTCGCAAGGATGCTGTGGGCGTCTACAATCTGCTGAAGGCCAGTCCCGGGGCCAAGGTTCTCCTGAAGGGCGCCTGCCGTCCCTACCTATTGATGGTGTTCTTGTGCATGAGCGATTATCACCAGAAGCACGAGTGTCCCTACTTCAAATGGGAGGGAACCACAAAGGCAGGCACGAAGGAACAATGCGAGGATGCCAAGGCCAAGTGCTATGTTATCGACGGAATAACTCTGTAATATAAACCCAATTCTTTTTCCCAAATCCAAGCAGTCAGAAATTTGATTTAGAAAACATTTTGAGGCGTCAATCTCAATACACTTCTCACACAATACAAATAAATAAACACAAAAATAAAAATACAAATATATAAACTTATCCATTAACACTCACGATGGCTTTCGAGGTGCGTGTGGCCAAAGTGGAGGACATGGAGGAGATCAACAAGCTGATCTGGTCGCCGGGCATGAAGTGGTTCGGCAATATCCGGCCAAAGTATAGGGGCAGGCAGTCCCTCTTTCATACGTACCAGACCCACAGAATGTTGGCTTATAACAAGGAGACCTCCGATTTGGTGGCCTACGCCGAGTTCCGCAATTATCCTGCCGTCAGTGCTCTGCCCTCCGATTGCTGGATGGAGTGGTTGTCCACAAGATACTGGTATCCCGCGGCACACAATCTTAATATGTCCCAGTTGTTAATCCTTGCCTTGCGCCTTGCAGCTTAACCTTTGACATTAGCTGGCTCAACGTTTTGTTCTGTAACTTTTGCCTCTACAAGAGCGATTGTCCGAGTGTGGTAGCTGAGATCATAAAGGAGGTGTTCTACCGGGAGAACAGGGTGTGGTATCTAATCGCCGTCAGGCCGCCCACTGTACGAGAGCCCACACACTTTAGGGAGACCTACGACGATCTGGCGGCACTATCGAAGGTCTTCTATCCACGGGACTATTGCGTGGAGACAAACTACAACACGCAATCGCTGTACATTGTGGATCGGTATGAACGGATGCCAAAGATCACATATCGAAAGGCTCTGTAAGTTCCAGTTGAAGATTTCGTGTCAGGGATATGATATATTCCGTATATCCGCCAGTGCCGACGACAACGATGACATCATTGAAATCCACGAGGTCGAGGTGCCTGAGATGCGCCAGAAATTGGGTGACTACTACATAGCGGAGGAAATAATGAGCCAGGATCCAGGGTCCGACAAGAATCTCCTTATCGTAGGCGAGATAAACAACCAGAACGAGGAGACCGAGATTGCCGTCTTTTTCTGGCTGTCCACGGAAATCGATATTCGGTTTTATGTGCAGAACTACGAGGTCGAAGCCTTCGGTAATCTGGTGAAGAGCACCGAAGGGCGTTCCTTGCACTACGAAGTTTTGACGGTGTTGTGAGTTAGCGTCCTTAACTGGCAAGAGTACTTCCTTTTAGTATTGAATTATCTTAAACGTGTATCCTTTAGTACGGTGCACCGCAGAGCTCCGGCCAGCATGTTCACAGCGGATGCCCTTGACGATCTGCACAATGTGACGATTCTGGGTGGTATCCAGAAGGATAATAGCGGCATAAGGTATGTGTTGAATAGTTGAAGACTTTACCAAACCATTTCGATGGGATATGTTTTGACAGCGTGGCCAGTCTGAGCAAGTTAAAGATTACCTCCATTAAGGGCGTTGTGCAGTCTTTCGAGGACGAGGATAAAACCAACTATTATTTGCGCGAGGTCCTGCATTCAAAGTTCAAGTACATCATTGATAGTGAGGCCTGCACTTGCTCCCGTATAGATAATATCCTTGCTTAACCTCTCTGTGTACCTCCTTCTCCCCAGAGCTTACCAGTAGCGATTACTATATGCGAAACGATACAAACTTAATCAATTTTGTGTATCCCATCGAAGGGCTTCTTCCAGGACCGGAGGCCATCGCGGCGGCCTCGAACGTCTTTCTGCTGAAGTGCATTGTGGTGCGAAAGGGTTTCCCTCTGTCGCGCCTCTTCAGCTGTCTGGTGGCCACCTTCTGCGCTTATCCTGACAAGGACTACTGCCTAATGGTAATTCACAAGACGGACAGGAAAATCCAAAGTCACCTCGAAGTCCTGTCCTACTTCATGGTAAGTCCCAAGGCCGAAATACTTTTGAATTAAATTGTTAATCATTGAGTTTAGCCCGTGACGGCACGGCCTACTAGTAAGCCCGACTTGGACGAAGTGTACATCACCCACCGCAGCACCATTTTCGGAGAGATCAGCATATACCAGATGACCGAGAATGATGTGCAAGTGGTGCTCGACCTAGCTGTGGGCAATCTGCCAAAGAAGAAGGGTCATCAGTCAATCTCCTCTTCTTCTGAGAGTGTCTCCTACCTCTCCCATGTCAACGAGCGGGCGGAGCTGGAGCACGAGCTGCAAGTCCTCGAGGATATCATGACGGATGTGCTGGAGAACGAGTTCAGTGAGTTCACGGTATTTACCATTCGGTGCGGGAACTCGACGAAGTCCATTGAGCATAATACGCCCATTGGGTACGTGGTGCTTAGGCAGTTCCCGAGCTATTCGAAGCTATCCGCTCACTATCACCTGCCCCGCCAAGAGAATCATCTGGATCACATGAGGGCCGAAATCATATCCTTGCGTCTGCACCCACTCTTCTTGGTCAGCTCCGCACAGATCTTTCGGGATCTGGCCAGGAAGACGAACTTCTTCGACTTTTATTTCATCTCCTCGTTCCATGTAAGTTGGGGGGAAGTTTAATTACTGGACTTTATGATACAAACAATTAATCCCCTGCAGGAAAGCCAGTTTGGTAACGATCTTAAGAAAATGATGATGGTCCTAGAGCCAAGGACAATAAAGAAGGCCCCAGTGGCCTTTAAGGTCGTTAAAGAAACGGAGTCTACGAGTGGCCACCTGAATCTTCCCAAGCCGAATTTCGCCCAAGATTACCTCATCATCTATCGACACAGACTCAAGCCGAACAAGTGGTTTACCAACAGCAAGAAACTGGTCATTATTGGCTTGACCGCCATGACCAAAGCCTTCCTCCGCCGACTCATTTTTCAGTGGAACACCAAGGAGTGAGTACTGTAGACTTTTTGGAATTGCAAACTCTTAAGTTCTAGGAACATATCTGCATAGCTTCAGCAACGCAAACAACTACACTTGCCTAAGCTGGCCAGAGGTTACGGTTGTGTGCAACCCGGGGGTCCTGGAGGCGGAGTACGACAACCAGTTCCTGTGTCCCTATTGCTCCGACTACCGTGGTTGCTATCTGTCATACCAGAGCGTGCCATGCTACATCCGGGACTGTTGTATACGCATGGATTTGCGATACTGGGTGCAATTTGTGCCCGGCAGAGTTCAGTGCATTGACAGGTGGGAACAGAGCGTTTAAGAGTTAAATTTTCCGATTATTTGTTCACAAAACCAACACACAGGCAGCGGAAGTTCGTAAGGGCGAATGCCTGCGAGATCTACTATGACTCCTTGCTGCTAATGTGCGGCCGGAAGTTCGTCCTAAAGGTTCCCAAGTCCGAGGAGGCCGTCTCTTGCCCTTGCAACTTTGTGGAGGTCAACAATCGGGTGAACAAGCTCATGCTCTTTTACAAGTTACGGGCTCTGCTGGAGGATATGCCGAACTCCTACCGCATCGTGGTATACGGCACCAATTTGTCCACCTACGAGTGCGTCTCGTTCCTGATTAGCCACGGGGCAGATGCCTCCCGTGTGGTATTAGTACAGCCGTTTCGACCCATCAGCAATGAACGGGAGGCTAAGATAAAGAATCCATACCATGACGTTAACCTGCAGGGTATCCTTAACGATATCCTCCAGGACAGCGGCGTAATAATCGTGGAGGACTACAAGTTCCACCACTGGGTGCTGCACGATACCCGTGACTTCATCATGCAGGTGGTCTTCCAGCATTATCCCCACCGCAATCTAATGACCTATGATTGCGACCTCTTCGTCTCCTTCGAGGAGGGTTACCTGAAACCAGTACACAAGCAATGTGAGTGTTCCTACCCCTTGAGATTACTTTTGCCAGGTGACTCTTATACTCTACGTTAGGGATGCTAAAGGCGGACATTGAGCTGGATGGCGACGATATCCTGGTTAACGATCGCTATCAGACCAACGATCCGAATATCTACGCGGCTGGCAACTACATAAAGTTGCGGAAGGAATGCAACTATCAATACAAGTGGGTCAGCGAGCGAGAGATTGCCCAAAAGGTAAGGTAAACGAGTCCTTATGTATATCCCATCTAAATATGTACAATTGCAGTTATTACACCATCTGGGCATTGCACCCATGAGCAACTTTGAAGATCGGTTCTCGGAGCCAGTTTACTTTCAGGCCAGCCTCCCACTAAACTACTTTATAACGAAGATCACCTTGCCGCGCAGATTTATCGCCAGCCATGTGACTTTGGGTTATGCTTGGAGCAAGACCACGTACAAGGATAACACCTTCTGTCGAGTGGCCCTTTCACATACCATGGTGGTTGATGAAATTGTGATCGTCACGAAACTGGTGTGTTTGTGTGTCCTCTTAGCTTCTGGGAATAATTATTCAGAATCGATGCTCTTTTCTATGCTTTTTAGGAGTGTTACCTGGACTTCCTTCAGCACTTTTGTGGCAAGCACGAGTTGCTTTTAAACAATCTGAAGGCTCGCTATGAGGCCGGTACGATTCATGACTTTCTGAAGTGGTTCCAACAGCCCTGGACTGAATTGATAATGCACGAGAGTTTTGAGGACTTGCAGATTGAGAACAGAGCACTACTGAAAACTATGGCGGTGGCCGCCCAAAATGTGGGTATATATATATATGAAAGATCCTTTTCTTTCTTAACCTATTACCGCCTTTGATTAATAGAAAAATGTGAACCGTGGCCCCTTCCAAGATGTGACCGATCACGATTTTTATATGCTAAATAAGCGCTACATGGAGCAGAAGCTGCTTAATTTCCTAAGGGACAACCGGGGGGATTTCAAGCACAAGTTCGCCCTACCAGATGATTTCATTGCGATGGACACGTTTGCTTGGAATCAGAACTGGGAAGAGTCAGACCCGTCACCGGACACGTCAGAGGACGAATTCGTAGAACCAAAGTAATCGGTTTCTGTGACTTCCGATTTACATGTGTCGTGCTTTTAACTGAAATACACAACTGGCATTTTATATGTAAAACAATACAAAAAATATGGCAACCATTTCAGATAATATTGTCATTAATGTAGCTGGAATTCAGGATGTCAAGCGTATGGAGGATCTCTATAATGCCAAGGACACATGGCACTTTGGGTTCAAGGACACGCCGCCGCTTCAGATATTGTTCTGTAAAAGTCATTTGTATCGCTTACTCGTCTACGACAATCAGGAGTTCCACAAACTTCTAGCCTTCGGCACGTTCAGCAATCACCCCGATATCCCAGTGCTGACCAACGATATGTGGCTGCCTTGGCTCAACAATCGCTTCTGGTAGGTTGAAATCGCAATACAGTTGTTGATTGGAACAGCTTCCTAAAGTGGTGTCTCTTGGCCAAAGCTTCGGCTTTTCCATCTCGCTAGTTAACACGCTATTCTTCAACTTTTTTATCTGCAAAGAGAACCAGCGCTCGATCATCAAGATGATCATCCTGGAGGTCTTCTACAACGAGCACAAGGTTAACAATATAATAGTGGTCAGGCCGCCGGGAGCTTCATCTGTGCAATACGATGCAGTCGGGGAGTTCGGTAAATGCTACTATCCCACGAACTCATCGGTCGCTGAGATGGCGACTGTGCCCTCGGTCATCGTGATCCATCGGCGGGACGTCATGCCAGTACTCACGTTTCGCAAAGCCCTGTTCGTTTTTATCTTCAAGTTGTTTGTTTATACATGCAAACTAATATTTTGCTTTATGGCAGACCGGAGGATAACGATGACATTGTGGAGATGATTGATTCCGAGGACCCTCAGCTCCGCAAAGAGTATGGAGATTTTTACATTGCCGAGCATCTGCTGGAAATGGAGGGAGCCAAGGGCTCTGAAGAGATCATTATTGCTGAGGTGGGTCTATTGCATCCGTAGTCCTCACTCAATCGTAATTTTAACTACCTCGCAGTTTGAAGAAGAGATCACTGAAGGCGTCAAGGGAGGTGGGCTTATGTGGTTGTCGAACTCTGTTGACGTGGAGCAGCTGGCCACGAGCTTTCATTTGGAGCGATTGGGTAATCTGGTCAAGTATACGCCGGGTCTCAAGCATGCCCGCTTTGAATACGATGTGTTGTGAGTTCAAACTTATTGAAGGGAAATTCAAATTTATACTTTCCTGTCGTTCAGTTCTGCAGAGAATAGATCATTGAAGACCCTGTACACTACAACAAAAATGCACGAAATGATGGCGGACTCAGAAATGCATCTAGATGAAAAAGATCAATCGTCAAAGAAGGTTCTTATTGCCAAGTTTAAATACATCTACGATGGTAACCGATGACATCGTTAACACAGGGAAAACATTTCATAATTAACTGAATACTGTCTCCTATGTGCAGAAATGCGAAGTGCAAGGTACTATTACTATACCTACAAGGATAAACTGACAATCGCCTTTGACTTGCCAGAGGGAGAAAATCCACGTAACAGCAATCGGACCAAGGTCTTGGCCCAGGTGTCCAATGCCTTTCTGCTCAAGATGTTTCAGTTGCATCCTCTGGTGCGGCCGGAGTACACTTTCTTTGCGCTGTCAGCTGTTTTCAGTGCCTACCCCAATCTCGATTACTGTGTGACAATGGTGCCGACCACAATGGCACTGAGTCCTTGCCAACGGGAATTGCTCCAGTTCTTTCTGGTGAGTCCGATTAAAGCTTGGCATATGCTAGCTTTGATCTAGAAGTTCCCTTATTGATTCCCCCTCTTAGCAAATGTACTATCGCCCGAATTGCATGGTCGAAGAGAACGTGTTCGTTGCCAATCGTAGCACCTTGTTTGGCGAAATCCGCGTTTTGCGTATGAAGAGCGACGATGTCGATGAAATCAGGCACATTATCTCAGCGCAAGCCTCAAATAGGTACAGCAACGTCCCTGATGCTGAGGAGGAAAGAACCGGTGTGGACAACTACACGGATGAGGTTATGACACTTTTTAACCAAATCGTCGAGGATATTTGTGATAATAGCGAAACCGATTTTAGCTGTTTCACCATTCGCTGTGGTCAGTCGAAATGGCATTCGGATTGTCCAATGGTGGGGTTCCTTATAGTGAGGTAGGTTTCGAAACTTTTCGATCAACTCAACCGATCCTTGCCTGTCCTGCAGATCCTTTCAGGGCTATGAGGAGCTGTGCAGACTATTTATGCTGCCCCGGGATCAGTTCAATGTGACCTACAACCGGGGAGAGGTTCTCATCTTCAAGCTGCATCCCTTTTTCCAGATGTGGAGCAGTACCATCTTTCGGACGGTAGCCTTGTACAATGATTACCAGGAAATCTACTACATCAATTACTTTAATGTGTGATGGGTGAATTGGGGCTTTCGAGGGGAAATTAATTGAAAGTCTCTCGTTTTCTTCTCAGGGTATCTCTTTGCCCAATGACCTCACGTACAACATGATGCCCCTGGAGCCACGTCGCATGAAAAAGAACCATTTCGTCCGTGCCACTTTTCGGAGGCGTTCCTCCAAGTCGATCAACCTGCATGGCGCGGAGAAGACCACCAGTCGCCTCCGTGCCTTCTGTTATAATCTGATGCCCACTAAGCGCCTGGGAGCTGAGCAGTCCCTGCTGATAGTGGGTTTCTCGGAGATTTGTCGTGCCTTCATGCGCATCATTATCTTTTCATGGAACACTAAAGAGTGAGAAGAGCACAAATCACACATTTTTTAATTAACGAGAACGTAACGTTTCCATTCAGCCTTAACAAGTTCCGGAAGTTCAACTGCCTGCCTCTGATAGATCTCACGATAGTGGTGCCGCAAGGAGTTGTGGAGGCAGCCTACGACTGCGATTTCAGGTGCGCTTACTGCGGCGATGGCAGGAATTGTTATGTGAACACTGGGAATGATCATCCCTATGTCAGAGATTCCACGCAGCGCATGGACATGAGGCACTTCATCCGCTTCATTCCCGGCACACTGAAGAGAATAGATAGGTGAGTGAGTGAGTGCCTTAGCCAATGAGACACAGATGGTAGTGGTTCATAAATCTCCGGCAGACAAACGCAAATTGTAGATCTGGTCGACGGATGTAGGCTTCATTACGATAAACTCCTCATTATGGATGACATGAAGTTCGGCTTTGAGGATAGCGAGTTTGAGGGCGGTCACACACCGGCCAACTATATAGTCAACAATTATCGACTGGACCGAATCATCTTTTACCACAAGCTCCGGGAGACGGTTCAATCGGAGGTCCCCTACAACATTATCGTGTACGGTTATGGGATAGCTGCCTATGAGTGCCTACACTTTATGGTGACCCACGGCTGCCAGACCAAGAACATTACGTACGTGCAGCCCCACATGATGGCAGGGCCCGAAGATCAGAGCAATCCCTGTGTAGATGCCTTACTGGATCCCATTGTACTGGCAATGCTCGCCGATCTGGGTATCACGATTTACGTATCGACCAACTACTATAGATTTCACTTTTCCGAGGGAGACTACTCTATCAAGCGGGTGGAGTTTTTTACGGTTCCGCGTAAAAACAAATTTATTCTGGACTGCACTCTCTTCGTCAACTATAACTTTAACAACATGTCCTCGTCTTTGGAGCACGGTGAGTGGGAGATACTTGGCTAAGATCCGTAGATTTAAACTTTACTCCCTCGCAGTTCTTGCCGATGCGGACATTGTAATGGCGGACAGGAGTATTGTGGTCAATACACGTTTCTGTACGTCAGATCCCAACATCTATGCCGCGGGCAAAAATATAAGCATCTTACCCCTGCCCAACTATCAGTACTTATATACCAATCCCCAGGAGTGCGCCGAGAAGGTGAGTGCTCCTTTGCGGGCTGGGAATCTGAACTGGAACTTAATGAAATCTCATTTCCAGCTGGCCTTTGAGCTGGGTATGCTCAAGATAGTGATGCAGCAGCGCTTCATAAGGCCCTCCTTGTTTACGGGCATGCTGCCCATGGGCTATCACATCGTCAAGATCATTCAACCCAAAACGCTACTCATTGGCCAACTTCCGGCGGATTTTACCGAAAATATGACCACCTACGAGGATGGAGACTTTGTGCGCATTCGACTCAACTTGAAGATGATTGTCACGGAGATTGTGTGTGTCACCAAGAAGGTTTGAATATCACAATGGATTCCATAATTTTAAATACGATTCATGCCACGCATCCGTTTCAGGAGAAGAGGCTGTACTTCCTGGAATACTTTTGCGGCAGGCATGCCAAGCTGCTTAACGACATACGCAATCGCTTTAAGGCCGGCTGGATTACCAACTTTCTTACGTTCTTCCAACAGCCCTGGACGGAGCTGATAATGCACGAAAGATTCGAGGATTTGCAGCTTAAGAACCGCCGAGTTCTCCTGTCTATGCTGCTGATGACCCATAGGAATTCGGAAATTAGAGCCAGCGTTGAGCAGGAGCAAAAGAAGAAGCTAGAGGAGAATGTGATTGATTTCGTTCGAACCTATCGCGAAGACTTTACCCATGAATTTGCACTGCCCGAAGATTTGGATGCTGAGCAAAATTACGAAATATTTGGCAGACCATCGCAGTAGATCCGAGCACTTATCGTAGTCACACTTGCTTTTTACTTTTAAATTATCCTTATCCTTCTTACATATATATTTATCCAATTCGTACACCCACTTTTTCTACTAAATTAAATAAATGGAATTATGTTTAACGCAGCTATGTATTTAATTGTGTGTATTGCATACAAGGCTAAATAACTAAACCATTTAATTCATTGCAAGTTTATACATTGCTCAACATATTATATTATTTAATCTATATTAATAATTCCTTCTTTTGGGATTAACCTAGGCATGATTTCGTTATTCGGTTCGATCTGATTTCCAGTTAGCTAGCTTCGATTAGTGTAACATATGTATATAACTCTTTAGGTATCATTGTTAGCTTATTTAAATATACTACAAAGGGATGGACTTGGGATCTGCTACAGCGGAGTACAGGTGGATGCCTTGCGGCGCGCTGGATCGCGGGCAATGGGCAATGGGCTGAGGCCACTGGGGAAGACGATGACATGGTGGTTGAGCTGGCCTCATATGCCCTGCAAATACCTTCGTAACTCCTCCTCAGTGTCGAAGATCATGACGGGGAAGGGTGATCCTGGCACAAATTCGCCCGCCCACTTGACCTCTACGCGATAGTCGCCTGGTTCCGTTGGATCATACTAAACGATTAAAGAGGTTTTAGTTCGAAAATTTTAAAGATTCTATGTTGTTCCTTGGAGTTACCTTGCACAGTATGGTGCGATCCTTTTGGCTCTCCCGCTGCATCTCCACGCGGAAGGCGCCCTTGGGTCCGCGGACACGCACAGTCAGCTGACCAGCGCCAGCACCTCGAGTGTCGCAGATAAAGCGCGACTGGAAGGTGGCCAGCACACCATGCTCTATTCCAGGGCCATAAACGCGAACCTTTTAAAGACAAAAATGATAAATAATGCAAAAATTTAAAATCAAAATACGAGAAAATCACCTTGCTGGCATCGGGAGCACCGGCCACCTTAAGTGCAAATGGCGATCCGGGGACATTTTGTCCTCCATATTTGATAGTCAACAGATGCCTTCCCGGCTCCTGGGGCTTGATGTTCAGCGTGAATGTGGCATCGCCGTGATCGTACAGCTCGCAATAGGCAACCTTGCGAACGCCAGCACAGTGGGCAGTGAGTTCGCCGGGTCCGGCTCTCCTTGTGTCTATCCAGGACTTGATATCCTTGCCCACGATTCCGTGACGCAGTCCCTCGCCGGAGGCAATTACCTTTGAGGCGTCCATCGAGGAGCCCACGGCCACCGTTAGCGGACATCCCTTGACCAGTCTGCCGTTCCACTTCACGGAGAGATTCAGAGTGCCCGTGGTCGATTTCTGCGGTGTATACGAGGCCAGCCAAATGTTCTCGCTGGGTCGGGGTTGCGCCAGACTCACCGGCAGCGATGTGTTGTCCTGACTAGTGAGGATTACATCCGGCCTGCCTGCCGGGGCATTCGATGCATCAATGGTGAAATGCGCCGCCTCTCCTGCCTGAGCAGCAGCCAATCCGCGACCCATCAGCTGAACCTTATCCGCAGCTTGTTGGCCGGTCACGAAAGCGCTTCTCGGGCACTGAGTGATGGTCAAACCACTCCAGGTTAGATCCAAATCATGCTCGCCGGCAGCCAGATTTTCACCTGTAATGTTCAAGCACATCTTGCCGTCCGCCAGCTTGTCCACGGGGATTTCGATTCCATCGATGCTGCACACCAGTTTACCAGGTCCCGCATTTTCCACCTCGAAAATGATACGAGCTGGGAGAATGAGGCGGCCATCGTGATCGACCAGAGTACCCCAGCCACCCACAGGTGTGACCTTGTTGGACTCAACGCAGCTGATGTGCCACGGAGATCCCGGTAAGCTACCTCGGTTCGGACAGCTTGCCCGGATCTCGTATTTACCCACAGAGAGGATGGTGTAGGAGATGCGCCACTCATTATTGCCCAATGCCTTGATCTTTGGCTCTATCCGCTCGCCATATTCATCCAAACGCTCTATCTGGACATTTGGGGCTATGGGACAGTAGACAACGAATGACGCCTCCTTGTTGCGATGACACACTTCCAATCCATGGCCAGCTGCCCGGGCATCGTTTCTCACTCCGCTGGCGGAGGCTGTAAAGTTCAGCGGCGAGCTGGGAATCGTCTCTCCGCCGTACATCAGCGTCAGCTTGTAGTTGCCCGGCTGTGAGGGCACAAACTCCACATTGTAAACTCCCTCCGACTGCTCGCTGATCAGCACAGGCAGGCTTTGGTTGCTGGGGGAGATGGCAAAAGCCTCCAGTTCTGCAGTTCCTGCGTTATCTGTGCGTACGGTGAAGCTGTTGGGACTGTGCAGGGCCAGTGGTTCCTTGGATACACCTTGCGTGGTGACCTTGCTACTATCGAAGGACTCGCAAGTGAAGGGACTGCCAGGCAGTGGCTTCGATTGGTGGAGCACCTCTGTTGGAAATATAAGATTTATTATAAGTCACTTCGCTTAACATGGAATACTCACCAATCACGCACTGTCCCGGTTTGTTGATGGTGAACTCGGCTTGCAAGTGGCCGTTCTTGGTCTGATAGCATCTCACCGGAAGGGCCTGTCCTCCTGGGCCAGAAACCACCACATCGAACTCTCTGGCTGGCCTCTTCACCGTATCGATGGCAAACGAAGTGGTCTTGCCCACGCGAGACTGATACAATCCCAATCCACTTACGCTGATCTCCTTGCCAGCACTCGCGGGCAGAACGTTGATCTCCAGGGGCTTTAGAGAAATGGGCACATCGTTGAATAGAATGCTGATCTTGTGGGGAGCCACTCGAGTGGGCTGATAAACGATCTCATATACTCCGGTCTTGCTGGGTCCGCGGATGGTGTGCGGCACCTCGGTAGCGCCACAGCGAACCAGAGCCGAAAGATCCCCCTGGCCGGCTTCATTCAAGGAGACTCCAATGCTGGCCGGACGATGACAGAACGCCTCGCTCACCTCGGTGATCTTCACCAGAGTGGGATCGAAGACGCACAACGTGCGAGAGCCAATATGCTGTCGCGTCTCGCGGTCTATAAAGCGCAGTGTATAGTTGCCGGTCATGTGAGTACGGAACTCGGCCGTCTGCCTGTTGATCGAGTACGGAACGGACTTCTGATCCGGCGAGAAGATCTCCACGATCTGGTCATCAGCCGGAAAGTCGATAGCTGCCAAGCTACCAATCTGTATATGCTGCGTGTGCTGCTGAATGTCCACACGGAAGGGGCTACCGTCCACGGCCACCTCATTGAAGGTGATGTTCACGTAGTGCGGTTCCGTGCTCTGGGGCACAAAGGTAACGTCATAGAGTCCTCGGGCGCAGGCCACCACTTCTGCCTTGACGGTACTACTGTCTGTGGAGACCACCAGCTCCAGGGTTCCTTCTCCTGCTCCTGCCGCATCCACACTGAAGGTAACTGGTACTCCCAGATTGGCCGGTCCATATTGCTGCTCCAACCCACTGATGCTGACCCTGGACACATCAAAGACGTTGCAGCTGAAGGGTGATCCATTGATGTGCTGGTCATTGGCTGTCACACTGATCAAGTGACGACCCACAGTGGTGGGTCTGAACGAGGCAGAGTAGCTGCCTCCGTCGTGTTGACTCAACTGGCAATGCTCATTGTCTCCCGACGGCGAGGTCACAAAAATCTGCGGCTCCGTGCCCTCAAAGCCTTCGAGCTCGAAGGTGTTGTCCATCTTAACGGCAGCCTGCTTCAGGCACTCTCCCATGGCCATGGCCCGGGGCAAGCCCATTGAAGGCGAAGCAGCTGCGGCGGCTATGTGACAGCTGAAAGGTGAACCAGGCACCGGATGTCCATTGAATCGAACGGATAGCGAGTGTGTGGCCGCCTCCGTCGGTTTGAAGTTTACCTTAAACCTGGCATTGCCCTCGGATTGGACAAAGTTCGGCACATTCTTGCCGTTGACGGCCACAATGATCTCCAAGTTACCAGCTCCTGCCTGCGAGGCATTGATTCCGAAGCTCACACTCTTGTTAACCACTCCAGCACGGATATCCGTGACGATGACTTTCTCAGCGGAGTAGGCTTTCAGCAGGAACGGGCTGCCCTCTACATGGCCACCGCCTGGGAGGCGGACCTCCACCGAATGATCGCCCACTTCCATGGGCTCGAACTTGACGTTGTAGCCCAAAGTGGAGGAGCCCAGTGGATCAATTTTTACGGGCACACTCCGCCTGGCAGGACCGAGTACTTCCACTGTTGGCTTCGTGTCCGACTCCACCACGAATTCAAACAGCCTGCCCACGCTGACCTTGTCCATCGTTTCCGGGGATTGAATGCGAGCGGCGGCTGCCACGCGACAAGTGAAGGGCGAGCCGGGTACATCCTGGCTATTAAATCGAAGTTCCACGGTGTGACTCTCGGCCTCGCGTGGAGTGAAGCTGATGGCATAGGTGTGTTGTCCTTGGGCCTGGGCCGATGTGGGAACCCTGCCGCCGTTTACAGTCACCTCCAGATTACCTGGTCCAGCCTGGGAGGTCTCAACTAGGAAGGTGACCGGCTTGCCCACCGTTCCGCTGCTAACATTCTTCACCTTGATGGCGCTAACATCGTAGACCTATAAGGTTGAAAATATAAATAGGATTCAAGCTATGATTCTCTGTCCATGCACTCACCTTGGCTGCATATGGACTCCCAGCGGTGGCCAGTCCATTGACCGTGACATTGACGCGATGCTCGCCGACGACTCTGGGGACGAACTCCGCCTTGAAGACGCCATCAGCGGACTGATGCACTTGTGCGGGAACCGACTGGCCAGCAGGTCCTAGTTCGGCCAGCGATTTGTTGTTGATTTTTGTTTAACATTTGGCATTCGTATTCGATTTTAGTATTGATTAATTATTGTGTTTGGTTTGATTTTGATTATGATTTGGATTTTCGGTTGCGACGCGGCCGGAAACGAGTTTGAGATTGATTTCGTTTGTTTGTTTTGTTGAAATTCGATTCGATAATTGGGCAACGGTTTCGGTTTCGGTTGGGTCAGATGTATTGTGTTGAGTTGAGGGGGGTTAGTGTTTGTTTTCAGTCGCGAATGAAGCGAAAAAATTTGGAAAAATGTTCACTCGATTAGTAATGGGCTTATTAACTGAGAAAACTCTGAATGTGTTGGGGGGCTTGGGGTTAGTCGGAGTCATTTACTTGGAGGTGTGCGGTTAATCTGGGTTAAAAATTGGATTCAGTGTGCCAGAAACGGTTAGTAAACGGAGCATGGAGCAGGGGATCAGGTCAGAGACAGTACAAAATAGATACGAGTACTCCCAAATAACCCTATGCAAGACCCTGCTGGATATATTCAACCTACATTGTATGTATTTTTTTGTTTTTATTTTTTTATTCGAGTAACTCTACACATTAATCAGTAAGAAACAAATTAGTAAACAATCGGACATTAGTAAATACTTCATTTTGTTATTGTATTGGCTTGGGGTTCCCTCGTCGGAGAGGGAGACCCTTCTCTGGGTTATTATCTTGTGGTTCGGACTGTTAGCAAAGTATATATACACCTGGTGAATAGTATATATATATATGTAATATGTATAGGGGAGAGCACGGAGACTGCTCCCGCATTTAATAGTATAGGTAATATATATAAGTAAGTATATGCATATATATTCATATATATAGATATAGTCTAGTACAAAAGATTTCGCCGTCCTGAAATATATAATACAGATACAAAAGTGAGCAACATTATTACAAAAAGGACACATATCATAACAAACAATGAGAGCAAACATAGCAACAATCATTAAAGGCACACAAAACACACACAGGGAGTACGGAGTCGAACTACATGGAATAATAGCAACTAAATGGTCTCTATGGAATTGTGTGAGGATTACACATTCCGGCTTATTTGCATACATTGGGCTATTCCTGGCGGTACCCACCGAACAAAAGCTTCGGACGGACCCGGATTTCTTAAATTACAACAGTCGAACTACGCTAACCGGTCTGCATTTGGATAACTTAAATAGACTTTAATTAAAAAGCTTATAGAACAATGGAAATGAACTTGCAATTGGCTCTACCTTGTGGAATTCCCAAAGGAACATGGGAAACTCATTAAGTTAACAAATCTAAGCCAAATCACTTTAAGAAAATTCGATTTTCGTGTTCTTTTCAAGACCTGCGTTCCTTGCTAACGAAGTTCGACTGTATAAGCAGTGATATATGGGCAGCATAATTACACTAACACACGCACAACTTCTACGGGGGACTGCGCATCTCATAAATCCACTCTTGTAAGTGCAGCACCTTGTCTTTAGATTCAGCCTGAGACATCAACCACTACTTGTGGGGGCCTGGTGGGGTGAGGAGGCGGATGACAGTGGGAAGTGGGAGGTGTCGCATGCTTGGAAGTTTCCACAACGATTTCCGCTCATAGAAATTTTGCTGTACAAGTCTGGGTGCGTGAGATATGAGAGAGTGTGTGCGATGCGGATACTGATGCGAGTTGCAGATACAAATTACAGATACAGATACCGATACAGTTACTGCTACCAGATACGGGGGCGGGGAGTGGGGAATATGTATGCAAATGGATCCAATCGAATAATACGCTTGGCAGACACAAACATTTAGCAAACGAGCAATTAAATTACGAGCCTTAATACTAAAAACCAATGCACAAAACACAAATAGAGGCAATGAGGGGGTGGCAAATCGCACCACACACAAACTGATGATGACTGGTGGGTTAGCGGGAGCTGGAGGAGTGGGTACATGACTGCCCTAGCAGCCCAACTGGCCGCCTACATACCTTCCACGTTCACCTCGATATCCTCCAGACGGCCGCCGTTGTGATTGATTACAAAAGAATTGGTCTGATGCACGGGTCCTGGTCCGCCGAGCGATACCTGAGGCCCGGCTACACCGCCGCTGATGCCGACCGTTATCGGACAGCCGGGCACGGGCATTTTGTTGAAGGACACGTTGATCGTGTGCTCGCATGACTCGGTGGGCACAAACGAAACGAAGAATCTGTAAGAGAAAAAGGTGTATACGTTTTTAGTAAAGCTTCATGAGCAGGTTCTTGTAAAGAATATGTATTCAGCGGGTTAAACTATGTATTTAAGAGTTCTTATATTTGTAGCTTTCACTCGCTACACAGCATAACATGGAATTTATATATTGATAATTAATCATGTATTACTAACATTAAACAAACAAATTGAATATAAATACATTTTTGTAGATTTTTAAAATGTTTGCACGAAAACATGCATTCAATCAAGTCTTTCAAGTGGAAAAATAAATCGAGCAAACATTTCAATTAAAAAAGTTATTAATAGAAAAAACAACCACTACAAAATATTAAATTGGAGATAGAGAGAGGAAACATTTTGCAACTAGAATATCTGCTCACCTTGCACTGCCTTGCGGATGCACCTGTGTGGGAATGTTCTGTCCCTTGGCCGAAATTGTTATCTCCAAGTTGCCCTCACCGGCATCGCCCGCATCCACCGTGAACTGCACCGGCCGTCCCATAGTGCCGCGCGATACGCTTCCCACCACCACCTTGCTGGCGTCGTAGGACTTGGCCAAGAAGGGGGTTCCCTGGACGGCGAAGCCATTGTACTCCACATTAATCGAGTGGCCGCCAACGTTAGTGGGCGTGAACTCCGCGGTGAAGCCAGCGTGGATGTCTCCAGTGACTCGTACTGGCAACTCCCCTTGGGGACCGCGCACACTGACAGCCAGCTCGGCGGCACCGCCTCCGCTCACGGTGATGTGAAAGGAGGAGGGCCTGTTGACCGGGATTAACTCCAGATTGGAGAGATTCAGGAGCACACGAGAGGTATCTGCCACGGCACAGACAAAGGGACAGCCGCGCACCGTTTCGCCATTGAACTTGATATCTATAAGATGCGATTTGGCCTGCTCCGGCGTGAAGGAGACGAGGCAGCGGCCACCGCCCACCACCTGGACATGATTGGGCACCTCGCCCTCGTTGATGGATATCTCCAGCTGGCCTTCGCCAGCAGCGCTGGCATCGACGCGGAACTGGCACGGCTGGCCGACCACGCCGCCATTTACCTCCGTCACCTGGATCAGGCTGGAGTCGTAGACCTTGGCGATCAGCGGGCCGCCAGCGATCTTCGTGCCGTTGATGGACGCATCGATGACGTGGGTGCCCACTTCGGTGGGCACGAACTCGATGCGAGCAGCACCATTTGCCGCCTCATGGGTGACTCTGGCGTTGAGTTTTGACTTGTTGGGAGTCAGAACCGTGGCCACGCACTCGCCCTTACTTAGGCTTTGTCCAGGAGGCGGCAGTATCTCAAAAACCGCCGGTGTATTGGCGGGTACCAGGCGAGTGGATTCGCCCAGAGCGGTTAGGCCGGGTGAGGACATGATCTCAGCGTGCCACGGTGAACCTGCAATGGAAATGGGGAGAGAGAAAGACAAAGACGCATTAGTTTCTTATGAGCAACAATGGCTTGGATTGCTTGCAAGTTGTCAACTTAAAGAGCTAATCTTAACGAGCGACGGCGGGCGCAAGTAACGATATTTGACCCACAAAGCCATCGCATGCCCCTGCAGCTCAGGTAATTGAGATGGATGCCACACTGTTTGCTGCCAGAGGGTGGGTCAAAGATTTCTTATGTTCAAACACACATCTCACCTACTTTCTCTATCATCATTCAGATTTAAACACAAGATTACTGAGCACACAGTCAGAGCTTTAGCTCTTGTGATATTATTTGGATAATATATTCGTGAGCTTGTTCCGATGTGGTCTTGATCTGATTACTGATAAGTTAGCTCTTTAGACTTCCTAGCTTGATTATATTAATATTATATTAGCTCTAAAACTATAGCAAATCTTAACTAACAAATGGATTTAGTCACGAAAGACGTTTAATAGATTGCTCAATCAAAACTTCTCAACCAAGCCTCGCATTCTTCAGGCGGCGGCACAGCGGCAAGGTTTCCGCTGCGACTTTGCATTGTCTCTCGCTGCTTCTCATTATAATTGTCGCAATCTCCATCTGTGCCGCCTCGTTGCCAGCGACAAGTGCGTATCTGTATCTTTGGCTGTGTAGGTATCCGTATCTAAAGCTGCGTATCTGGAGCCCTGCCTCTGCACCATCTCGTTGCTGTTGGCATCTGTATCTGTGTATCTGTGGCAGCGCCTACATTGCCAGTGGAGACTCTAGACAAGAGCGACATAATTCGCCAGAGTTAGTTCAGGAATGTTTCGAAACGAACCCGAAAGCATCATTAAACTGTTGGAGGAGCCGCGAAATCGAGTGGCTTGGAGCAATGCGGCTGCCAATTTGCGATGGCGGGACCGATTGGCAATTGGCTCGTTAAACGTTCGCTTATTTGTTGGCACTCGCATCTCACATCTCACAGCATTTTTATTGGACACGGTTGGGTCTTTGCTGGTGTGTTTGTTGTCTGGCGCTCAAATTTACTTTTGTTTGCAACTTTCCATGCATTTCTCTTTTTGCAATTGTTGCACTTTTCCTTTTAGTGCTCGTTTGCAGTTGCTGCTGTATTGCCGCGTTGCCGTCTAGTATTGCTGTGCTGCCGCTTTTATGGCTTTCCATGAAAATTTCTGCTGCAATGGTCAGTTGCCAGTTCGATGGAAAAAAAATCGAGCTGTGGCGCTTTGTCATAGCTCAAAACTCGCTTCGACTTGGGTCCCCTGGCACTGCTACCACTACTACTACTGGTATTTTCCCTTGCCGCTGAATAGTTTAACGTTCGTTTTGTCTTTTTTCCCTGGGAAAAACTTCTCCCCTCTGTCCCTCCAAGCCCAGCTATGAAACCGAAAATCTCTCGCTAGGAAGTGTCACCCTTTGCCATCTTCTGTTTGCTTTTAGCACTTCGGACTTGGACTACAGTTGCTCGTAACTGTTTCTGGCTGTTTGTTTTCGGTGCTCGGCCAATTGGGGCCATCATTAATCAGTTATCGCATTCTCATAACTCTGCTCATGGCTAGCGGCTATGCAAAAAGTTACTGTTAGGCGACCGCCGCTCCAAAGAATCCAACGCAATACCCAGTTAAAGTTTGTCGGTCCGTAGTTTAGACCCGACAGGCACAGACTTCCCCGCAGAGAATTTGTTGCATGTGCCGCTCGCTATCGCTGCGAGGCAAGCTATGTTGCAAGCTGCGAGTGGAAGAGTCAGAGCAACTGCACTTCGTCTAACCGAAAAGCTAAGCTGACTTTTTTCCGCTCTTCTGGCCGGTTTCCCAGCTGGAGGAGTGCTAATCGCAGCGCTGAGTTGTTGCTTGCCGGTCGGAGAACAAGTGCAGTAAGCATCTAACGCTGTTATTCAATCTGCATAGGCATTTATTATAGACAAACACTGTAAAAATGAATGTGGGAATGAAAATGAACAAGTTCTAGTATTGGGAAATAATTGTACGAGTATAAATTGCTGCGAGAAAAAGTTTTTCACACTAACAATTCGTAGATCTGATTCATATTCTATAGATGTTTACTGGTTATAAAACAAGTATGAATAATTATACTTGATTAGTTTATATACTTGATTAGTTTGATCTTGTCACTATAATAAACTTTTAAAAAAGTAAGAAAAAGTTTAGTGAAAATCCATTATATAGTCATGGAGTCTATATAAAGTATGCTTTCTTGAAACAATTCAATAAAAATCCACAAATAACAAATAATCAAATGAACACTATGCAGTGTCTTTCTTTCTGAAGAATAGTTCACGTTTTTCCGCTCAGTGCAAGCACCGGTGTGTTTTTGTTTGCCTGCGGTTACGTGACTGGCCGCAGAAGCCCGTTAGATGGCCTGCAGCTGTCGCAGAGGTCTGATTCTAATTCGGACTCTGAATCTGAGACTGAACCTGACCGTTACACCAAACAATTTTTTTTGGAATGTTACAAAAGAAAGAGATTTACGTTTTGCTGCTGTAAACTGGAGGCTGGAGGCTGCTGCTGCTGTTGACAGTGCTAGATGGCTGGCGGCGGGATGAGGTGCGAGTGGGATCAGATGCGAAATCGGTATCGAAGGCTGAAAACGCGCGTGGAGTGGACCTTATTCTTTTGTTGAATCAAATCACAATCGCTGGCGGCACGTCTGAACTTGAAAGAGGTGAAAACTATTTCGTGTAACGATTATGTCAGCGAGTTGTAAATTATTTATTTATGTGTAAGCTGCGAAGCAATTATGCTTCGAGTGTGCGCTGCAATCTGAATTTCAACAAGACAAGACGATTTAGCGAAAACGCTTAAAAGAATCTGCCGAGCGTTGCACAAAATGACATCGCGGCACGACCACGATTCGGCGCACGTTTTAATCGCGTTTTTCCACGACCGGCGACGACACTTTAGTCTTTTTATACGTTTCTTTAATGCGTTTTGTTTTAAATATGTATGTATTTATCGCCCGAGTTGAGCTCCGGCTCTCTGGGGTTAGGGGTTGGAGTTGGGGTTACATGGGAGGGGGTCTGGAGGCGCGTCAAAAAAAACCAGTTAATGCCTCCGCTGCCGTTGCTGCTTTTCGACAATTTTCGTTATTAAATTATGCACAGCTCAGACAGACGACGGGCTGGCAGGCGGTAAGCGGCAAGCGGCAGGCAGTTTCACTTTGAATGACGGTGGCTCATAAAAATCCCAAACAGCCGAACAGCGCTGGAAGTGGGAATGTGTGCCAATATGTTGAGAGCGGAAATGGCCAAAAAGCGGCGGGTAAAAGCAGCCAAAGGAGGGTAAAATCGGGCTCAGTCGGTGGGGGAAGGGGAGAGCGAGAGGTGTGGCCACTCCACTCAGCTTCGTTCATTGTTAAACAAAAAAGAAACGAAACGGAGCCAAACGAAATCGAAATGTTTGCTCACGATGGCTAAACTTTAAGCATATTTCGTGAGTGTAAATCGGTGGAAAGTGGTAAAGCGGCAAACTGGCCGACGTGGCCAAGAAATCGCAATCTCCGCCAGAGATCGGCCGCATACCTGTCGCGCCCTCTGATGCCGCATACCTGACTGACAACCTATCCCAACGGGTTTTGGGCTGCAGCAGCAGGAGCACAAGGTACACGGACCAAGGCCCACGATGGTAAAGGTATGCGGGTACGGGGAAATCGCCTTGCTTTTCTCGACTTTGATTTCCGCCTGGCCTGCGCCGCACCAAGAGATACATATATATATATACACACAATGGCAAAGGCATGCAACAAGTGCGCCTTGAACCACATACTACTGCATGCCATGCCTGTGCCTGTGTGCTTCAGTCTCTGTGGCTGCGCCTTTGGCTCGGCCAAGAGCTGGAGCTGTAGCCGGAGCTGCTGCAGTTGCAGTTGGCCAAGAGCGAACCAAGATGGCTGCCCCTTTGTCATTGGCAATTGTAAATAAAATTGCAATGCGGAGACAGTTTTCCTAGCATTATTGATTCGGCCAAGACACAACGATACGGCAATGCAGCGCTGGGAGCAACGACGAGCTGAAATATTTCCAGCTTAAAGGTTCATTAAACTGGTTTTCGTTCGCACAGCAGACCCCGAAAAAGTAGAAAAGGAAAAAAAAAACAGAGAGTGGTGGGGCGAATATTAGCATATTTCTTTGGCTTAGAAATCTCACACACGGAATCTTTTCGATTCGCTTCACATTCCGGGAACTCAAAGAGCTCCGTTCTTCGTCTTTGCCAACTGTTGTTTTGTTTATGCCGTAGGGGTTTCTTGTCTCGTATTTTAACAAACAATTCTTCACTTTTATCTGATTTTTTTGCTCTCTTGAGAGCCACAATCACAATTTCAGTGCGTTTCTTGCCAATTTTCCTGGCTTTTTGCGATCGACCGTTAACTGCGATGCCGCCGACGTGTCAGTTTCGTTTGGAGCGCGATCTTCGACTGCCAACGCGACTCTCGATGGGAGCGCCAGCAGCCCAAAACCCGTCCAGCAGGTACAAACGAACCCAGAGCGTACCTGAGCGTAAGTCTCAGAGAGATCGCGGCAGGTGAGTACAGGTGAGAGCGACGAGAGTAAGAAACTGAGAGAGTCTTAAGCCGGAGAGCGACTCACATGGTGCTTAAGAGAGCAACGAATTCGCCGCACAGTGGCTAGATGTTTTTGGCAACTTTGTAAGACGTATTTTGGTAGAACAACTGACATTTTAAATACTCTCTTGAGATAAAGATAATTTATAATATAATCACTTAAATAAAAACCCCGCTCACAGTAATCTACAAATTTATCTGAGGAAAAAAACGTTTCGCATTCTCTGCATAGCAGAAAATGACAATAGAAAAAACCAGTAAGGTATTATTATCTAAGATCATCGCCAAAAAATGTAGTTCTAAGTGTGCTGCCTTTATAGGTAACTGAACAGCTTAAACCACCCACATATATTAGAGTTATTCATCTCGAAACTCACCTGGAACGGTTTCGCCATTGAAGGTGATTTGCACTGTGTGCGTTCCATGTTCGTGTGGCGTAAAGCTGGCAATGAACCTCTGGCCTCCCAGCGAGCGGACCGAGGAGGTGACACGCCCGCCGTTAACCAAGATCTCCAGATTGCCGGAGCCAGCCTTCGAACCATCGATCTCGAACTCGACGGGTCGCCCAATGGAGCCATTTGGAATATCCTGCACCCGGATGGCCCTAGCACCAGTGGCATTGCTGTCTATGGGTCGAAATCTAGACAACGAACTATAGCCATAGCCAGGAGAAACTCCATGGCCATTGCTTTCAGTGACCACATGCTCGCTGGACTCCTTCACGGTTTTCGTATAGCCGCCTGATTTGTCCGTATAAGTATTGTTTGAATGTGACTTGACTGTAATGGCACTGGGTCTGAAAAAAGGGTGGAAATTAGTCTTAGTTGTCACTCTTCGTATTAAATAATGAATTTTCTTACTTGTAACGGTCTCCCCCATCATCAGGGGAATCTCGGCGATAGTCCGACAGCTGCTGCTGCTGCTGTTGTTTGTGCAGGGCGAACTTATTGTACTGCGTATTCCGGTGCGTCTCATGGTCCAAATCCGGACGATTGTACTGCAGTTCCGTGTTCAGCTGCGTCTCGGTCATGTTCGCTAGCGATTCAAGCGAATTGTGCGAGAGCATATGCTTTGTCTTATTAATGACATCCCAACTGTCGCGCCTGGCCGACGCCGGTTTCATCGAGGACACCCTCACATTTGAGGAATGGTCGATTCGCGGCTCCGGAGATCCAGTCCGACGCAGCCGCTCGGCAGTGCCGTACAGCGAGGGACTGGAGCGCATATTCGAGTCTGTGACATAGTTCGAGGTAGACTTGTAGGTCGACGACTTCTCCACCGTTCGAGACTCATATCCATTCTGGAAAGGACAGTTTAAACATAAGTTTCAAGCTTATGTTTATGCTAAGCATCCCAAACTATACCTTGTTCAGAGTGCTAGTTACCGGACTGCCCATACGATGGGTGGCAGTGGTAATATAGGCGTTGGGGGAATAACGCTGGACGGGGGAAACGGAAGCATGACGTGGACTGCTGGTTACATTGCGCGTAGAACTTTCATATTGATTGGACGTCTTAATGGTCAACGGACTGTGGGTGTGCATCTCGCTAGATCGGGTCTGTATGGAGAGTAGAAGACTGAGATTAGTAAAGAATCACTACAAGATATTCACACAAAGCAGGCAAGAGTTAATCTCGGGTTCTCGGATAGTTCTCTTTTTTTGGGATAGCGAATCGAAACAAACAAAATTTAGTTACATTGAGTGTGGGACTAGGTATTGGACTAAGCGATCTGGTCAGGGTGCTGGTGGCCAGCTGCTGGTGTCGTTGCTGTTGGAAGCTGCTGCTGCTGCTGGTATTGGTTGTGCTGGTCAGTTCGCGCTCTTCGCGCGGTGGCGTCAATTTGGGCTTGGTCACCCCACGCCGCTGACTGTACAGTTCATTCTCCTTGTCGTAGTAGTAATCGTTCTTCGTGGAGCTGCTGTTGGAGGTCTTTGAATCACGGCGTGCCCCGTTCAAGGTCTCCGTGTAAAGATCAGCGGAATTCAGATATTTGATACTTGGCGAACCGCTTACTGGAGGAGGCTGTGGCGGCGGGGAGGTGTGGTTCTCCTGTCGAAGGTAGTTTTCAGTTTGTGTTTGGGGTCGGGACCAAGGATGGAGGTGGGTTGTGTGGTGTGTGTGTTAGCCAAAACATTCAATTTTGATGGGGTTGTTGGAGGTGATTGAAAACCGTATGCCGTATGTCGCATGTCATAGCCCCTCTGAAATCTACTTACCTCGCTCTCCCGCTTATAGTACCTGGAACTGGAAGTGTGGTAATCTGTGGTATCCAACTTGGGCGAGTACTGGGGCGAATAGCTGTTGTTCCTTTCCGCCGCATTGTGCCTCGATAGGGAGGAGTTTCGGTAATCATTGTGCCGGGTATTCGTGGTGGAAATAAAATGCATCGAGGGACTCTCCGAGCGGTGCTTACTGTCATGCAGCGGACTGCTGCGCGTCTTTCCAGATCTTCCCTTCGTTCCCACTCGCATTCTGTAATGAATATAATAAATAAGTAAAATAGTGGCATATGAAATGTTACATCACTTACATAAATGGCGATCCCTTAACGTCGTAGCCATTAAAGTAGATATAGACCCTGTACTTTCCATTCTGCCTTGGCATAAAGGTCACTCGGTATTTGTTCTCAACGATCTTCTCCACGGAGCAGACCAGCGAATGCTTGTCGTGCACAATGTCCACGTGCAGTTCTCCAGATACTCCCACTCCGCGAGCATCTACCTCAAAGGTGTGTGCCCTCAACGGCATGGCTCCATCCAAACCGTGGACTGAGACGCCCGAGGCATCAAAAACGGCACAGGTGAAGGGTCCGCCCTGGATATGACGGCCCTGGTAGGTGATGGCAATCTCCCAAATGCCCGCCTCGTCCGGTTTAAATATGGCACTGTGTCCCTCGTCGATCTTTTTCAGCGGACAGTTGTGGGAGATGCCCGATGGAGAGACTGCTGTGACCAGGATATCCTCCGTCTTTGGTGCTCCCGTGGCATTAACCAGCACCTCAACCAGACTGCCCAAGGCACAGGGCGCCATTCCCGGAGGAGCAACCTGTAGCAAACGAGGCAGAACGCGGAAGAAGTGCCCGCCCAGGCTGTCCTCTCCGATCTCCACAACAATCTCGTGCATCCCATAGCGCTCTGGTACGAAGACTCCCTCGCCGTGGGCATTCAGTCGCACATGTTGTCCTGGTTGACCGGAAGGTGGAACCACGTGACAGCGCACCGAGCTGAGGCTTATATCCCGAGACAGCACATCGATGCGGAAATGCGTCTGCGTGTGAATGGGACATTAAACGTTAATGTACTGCAATTTGCACCCTGAGTATTAATACAGCAGTGGTCACAATATTAAGAATGCTATTATTAAAAATATAACATCAATTGTTGTTTTTTATATTTTTAACATCAAGTTTTTTGTTACATTGACATACTATGTATAAATAAAACAAAAGCTCTTAAATAAAGCATATTGCAAGTATGCTAATATTTTGACCACGTCTGTAAAGAAATATGCTGTACTCACCGGTTCACCCACTCGGCCGGACGTGCTCTCCAGATACACGTTGACCAGGTCGGACAGCGGCGGGCGCGGAGGAACCCACTGCAGGTGCGCAGCGTAGGCCATAATGCCCAGATGCTCTACTTCCGGGTTGGCCATGTCCTTGGCCGTAAGGATGGGCTGCACACCCAACCGCGCACCCGCGTCCACCGCCTTCCGAATATTGTTCTCGTAGTGGAAGGGATCGGTGCTGAGCTTTTCCGGAGCAGGTGCAGGGCCGCCAAGTCCCTTAATAACTTCGCACATCACGCGTCCATCGTTCCAATCGGTCTGGAAGTGTAAATGAAAATTAAAGCGCAATTAAAGGACGGACGCAAAAAGTTAAATCGACCGCGAATGGTGCTAAGAACACATACGGCACAATAAGTATTTCGTCTCCGCCATCGCTTTTGCAGTTTTTTAAAGGCAATGCATATACAGCAATCAAATTTCATTTTTAAATCGATATACAGATTAACTTTTCCAATTGATCGCCAACGAAGTTTTAGTGTTAATAAACTGGACGCCATTTTGATTTTCTTTTTCATACATGGGCGTAGTCAGAAAAATATTTCTTTTATGTATTTTTACTACAGTCAAACTAATATATTTCAGACGCCCTTAAGCGTGCAGATATTGCTTATAATATTTTATAAATATTTGCATAGTGATATTACATATATAAATTCATTATAAACAAAGTTGTAATGCTTAGGGGCATTTTTACCCCGAAACCCCCTTACTACGCACATGAAAACAACACAACTTTGATGTCGTAGTGTTAGAAAACGACTAAATTGTGTTCTCGTGTTCAGACGGCGCATAGTATGCATTAAAAAGGAAAAAGGGGTTCATTTAAGTCATCACAAGGAGGTCAACAATAAAATGTAATATATAAAGTAATTAAAAACATTTAGGTATGTATTTATAATTAACCGAAATCTATAATTTGGTTTTTCTACCCCTTTAAATTTCTAGCCGCTACGCACAAGCAGTCACCAATCATGTGACAGTGCTGGTAAACGCGAATTCGCCATTTGTCTTTTGCATTTTTCATTGACTCACCGTAAAGTTCTTAACTGGATCCTTGACCTGCGTATTGACCCACCGCATCGTGGCATTATAACCAGGACCGCCAGGCTTCATGAAGTACGACAAGTACGTCATGCCGGATAACTCATCCAGCCAAGGCGAGGCCAAATACTCCGGTTCCAGCACTTTTGGAACTCCAAATTCACGCTGTGCCAGGTCCATTGCCTGAGTGCAGTTACGCACACTCTGGCCGGGATCCAGGCTTCGCCAGTGCGGGAACAGGCCCGGCTGGCAGTAGTCCAAAAGCGCCGCCAGATTAACGCCACTATTCCAATCTGTAGTCAAATTAGTGATTCTGCAATCCGGAAGAGCAGCCTGCAGCCACGCGAGCATTAGCTTGCGGGGCGGGAACTTGCTGCGTCCGATCTGATAGCGCACAATCAGCGACCAGATCAGTCCCAGGATGAGCTTCACATTGCCATTCACGATGTCCACATTACCGATGTTCACCAGCTTGATGTGGTCCGCCTCGATGGACTTCAGCGCCGTGGTGGCGTTCTCCAGGTAGTGATGTTGATTGGCCGGTCGCCGGTTCCACGACGGCTTCAGAGGACGCGTCTGCAGGCTCTCGACGAGAGCGCACAGGCAAGTACCATCGCAGAAATCCGTAGCCCAGTCATGGACCTGAAATGATCCAAGAACAATTTTTAGATAAGCACTTCATTATTGTTAAACAAATTTTATAAATATCTGGGAGATGATTATAGAATACGTGTATATATTAATTAGATAGAGCTATGGCAATTAACTATTAAGCAACCATATTTTAAAAGACTAACATTCATTTTCTTTAAGATTTTTGGCTAATTTCCTATGAGTTACCTCGTGAAAAAACAATTAACATTTTTAAAATTGTCTCAGAAATTACAAATCTGTTAAAATGCATATTTTAAACAATGGAACTTTTAAAAAGCCCGAAAATAACAAGCTATAATACCCAAGCACAACAATAGACCGACTTCTCTCACTCGAGTTTTCCTAACTGACTCGACAGTTTCGGTGTTTACAGAAATGATTCAATTGTTTAGGCAAATCTTAGGAATATAGGACTTGACGGTACTTATGTACATAATTCCCATTACAGATTAGCAAACGCGTGAGGCGCCCGCCCTCCCATGTCGGTTCATATGCAAGAAGGCCGCTTGACAGGCAGCCTTCCTAATGAGCAATCAACGGCAACGGCCCGGCCGCCCCTTCCGCAAACTGTTGGCCCACTTTACAAGGTGAACTGCCGCCTGCATGGAGCATGGGCATGGGAACCCAACAGGTTCGCTGAGCTCGGAACTGAGCGGCTTTCTCCGTCCGGGTGCAGCCAATTGTGCGCGATTTTAAGCATTTGACATAAAGCTTTTTATCTGGTGGCTGTCAGCATACAGCCGGCGAACTAGAGAACTGGCGGACTGGTAAACTGGCGAACTGGCAAGCTTGAGTCGGAGTCGGAGTCAGAGACAATCGCGTGTCTGTTGCTGTTTGTTTGTGCCTAGGAAAATATTCATTGGATGCCATAAAAATCTCGCACATAGTTGCGCCATCGCTCTCTAACAAGCTGCCGCAGGTTGTTATTTGTCGTTGTTGCTGCTGTTATTATTCTGTGCGCACAACCTTTAAATTTTTAAGATGCCTCATCCCGCTTTTACGATATGAAGTTACACAGGGGAGTGGCATTTTTCACCAGACACAGAATATTTCCCATTTTTAGAGTGAATTTTTATTTGCATGTGAAATTTATGTATGCCACCTCCTACGCTCACGCTATGGGGAGAGAGAGCGAAATGATCAGCATGATACAATGTATTTACAAGAAAATATCTGATTTTATTTATTCCTCTCTTGTCTAACATGTTTTTATTTATATTTATGTATATATTGTACATGCTTACACGTATCATGTTTAAATTTAGCATGTTACGATGATTTTTTAATTGGATAAGAAGGATGTTACTTGTTATAACTAAGTTTTTAAAGCTTAAGAGGGCTATAGGGTATTTTGTCTTCTTAAGAATTGCACTTTCTTGTTGTCTTTATGCATATGTCATATTTGTCTCATATTGTACGCATGAGCTAGAATAAGTGGTTTGTAAACAGCGCAAAAAAACGCAAACTTGGCAGTCTCGTTTTGGTTTGCTGACCCAAATAGACGCGGACTCCAGGTCACTTCGACCTGGCTCTCAATTAGCGCTGCTTACTTGGGGTCTTCAGCCTTGCTCATCGCATTCATTTTGGCCCAGCCGAAAAACAAACGAAAATTATACACAAAACTGGACAAGATCGCGGACAAAAAGCTTTAGCTTGTTTTGTGTATTGTAACTGGTAATGGGAATCCGAATCGATGCGATGCGTCGGCCTTGGCATTCAACCGACCAAATATGGTCGCCTCAGGTCGCTCAGTTCGGTGCGTGTGAGAAAATCCGACTGTTTGTGAGTGACAATCGCAACCGAAAAGTCCCTGGACAAATGAAATGCATTGTTGCGAGTACGTACATAATCCGTGTGAGTACTCTTGGAATTAATTGTAATTGTAATCGCTGGAGCCAGTGGATGCCATTGAATTTGCTGCTCTGCGGGGGCGTTCGAGCTGAGTTTTATGAGCTCAGGCCATTTAAGGCAACTTGCGGAAGAGCTCGGAGCTCCAGTTTATGATGGGGAATTGATATTTTTTATGGACTCTGTCACCTGTCGTAATTTTGCTCATATTTAGCTTGAATGAAATCGGTATACAATAAAAGTATGATCTTTAACCTTGGTTTGTAGAATGTAGAATTCAGGTTTAAAATTTCTGCCCTAAAACATATTTATGTTCAAGGCAGACGAAGCACTTTTATTTGGATTTATTTATCAACTTAATATAGTTTTATGGCTCAAAAATATTCTAAATGTTGGCATAAGTATTTGAATGGTTCTTGAGACTGTGCAAATATCTCTTAAAATATATAATTAAATGGTTACTTAATTGTGAACATAATTTATTATTCTATAGAGTCTTGTTTACTTGTTTTCTTCGCTAGTTTATAGTATTTCTGTTAGCTTAGAGTGACACTTGGCTAAAGCTAGCAAATTTCCGAGAACACATTCCTGAATCTAAAACGATTTGTATTTTCTATGTATTCTCAGGCCCTGCTTCGATTGATAGTTCTACGAAATGTATATTCATCGGACCCGACCCATTGATTGGGTAATTGTCTTTTTGCGCTTGATCGATCAGACTCAGTCGGTTAGAAAGTGTTACATAACTGCCTGGGAATGCTACGGGGGATCGGAATGAAATGGTTCGTATTGTATGTTTGCTATAAGCTCACCTGCATTCCCGTCTCGCGCAGGTGCTCGTTGACCCAGTTGCGGAATGTGTTCGCTTGGATCTCCACCCAGAGATCCTCGTTGCCTCGGATGTTCATACCCTTGGCGGCGGTGCCCTCGGGACTGCGCGCCACCAGTCCGGCGTGGGTGATCTTTTGCGTCTCGGTGCTGCCATCGGAGTTATGCTTTAGCAGCCCCGCATGCGTCACCTTGGCGCCCTTTATGTCCTTGACGTCCATCGCACGTCAATCTCTCGCTCTCGCTCTTCACTCACAGCACGTGTCACTGCACTTCACAGCACGACTCGTACATATGTACAGGTGTAACTCTCGTTCAAACACTGATGATCGGGGGGAAAAAAATTGGTCAGAAGAATTTCAATTGATCAGACGCGACTCGGTTTCGATTTCGGTTTCAGTTTCGTTTCGTTTTGCACACGCTCGCAGCTCGAAGCGAACTGTTTTAGCCGCGGCCTTAGTTCGATCTCCGAGCGGTGCTGCTCTCTAGGCCTGGCCAAAACAAACCATGACGTCATGGCCAAAGCTCAAAGCTTTAGCTCCAGAGAGCCGGAGCCGGAGCGGCAACAGGAAAAAAATGCGGGGGGGTTCCACCAGAGCGAATGTGCGCGAGTGTGTGTGCGAATATCTCTGAATCTGGCTATAAAGCAAAACTGGTTTCGTCGCTTCCAAGCCAAAACCAAGCGGGCGAAAAGGAAAATTGAATACAAAAATAACAAAACACAAACAACAACAACAAAAAAGTCTGAAAAAATAACAGAAATCACTTAGTTTGGAATTTCGCCGCAGCAAAAGCGAGCAGATCTGGTGGGCAGCGCTGTTGGATGTGGATGTGGCGGTGGCTGAGGCTGAAGCTGCGAATGTGAATGTTGACGTTTGAGCAAGTCTTTCACAAAACGCCACGCCAGAAGGCCAGCCAACAGGCAGCAGCCAGCAGCGTGTGTGTAAACGTGGGAGCCACCGCCGATGATAATGATTGTAATCACAATTGCAATCACAGTAATGAAATCTGCCACGATCAATTGTCAATTGTTTGCCTGTTTTCACTTGTCGTCGCACTTTTACCTTAACAATTTGTGCAAACCGAAAGTTAGACAAACATGAACGGGGGCTAACAAATCGAAATTTCAACTTGGCATTATTCCACACCACCAACAGCCATGTCGCGAAGACAACGAGGCGTCAAAAGACTGTCTAACCGACTTAATTATAGGAAATCCGGTTGAGTTTCCAACAAGCCAGCTAGCTAGCACATATATCATAGCATGTCCAGTTCTGAGCGAGGCTGGTATGCAGATTTCCAAATACTATTTATTGACAAACACTTTTCGTGGAGCTAAAGGTAAACAACTCTGGGATGACATCACTCATCATCACTTGCTGCTGCTGCCCGAGCACAGCGATGAGTTGTAGCTTGAACAGGCAATACGGGAGAGTACAGAGGTAAAAAGAAATATCACCGAAATTGGTCATCGATTCAGGTATTTTTTTGTAAATAATTAATACTCTTAAATGTGGAAGATCTGAGAAATATTTAAGAAACGTGAAATGAATTTTTTTATGGTGGAGGGAGGAGGGAGATCCTAATCCTTAACTTACTAACAAAACAAATTAGTCCAGCGTTGGCTATCATATACAAATTAACTTTAATTTATATTTTAATGGAGATGACAAACTGAAACAAGCTATTGTTATTTTTTTTCAGTGACAAAACTGCGTTGCTTGGATTGCATAAATTAAATGGCAAGGGGAACAGCGAAAAAAGCAGTGGAAATAAATGAATTGCTCCTTTAACTTATGAGTGATCCCGCGACTGATGTCATCCACTGACACTTGACATTGGCAATGAACCTAATTAGTTGCACTCGCCATCACTCGCCGCTGGAGTGGAATGAGCTCCACTCCTCGCCGTGTTCTATATATTCCGCTCGAGGCAAGGTCATGGGAATGGAAATGGGCAAGGTAATGGCAACGGGGGAATGTCTCTGACGCACTGACCAATTTGCAGGCCAGTTTGCTTAGTTGGTCAGCGGCACAGAGCAAACATCGAAAGTGTTGTCGAGTCCGGGAGTCGTGACTAAAATTGGTGGAAGAGGGCAGCAGCGAACACACCTAGTTTAGGGCATTACGTAATTCCCGAATATCGTGCTGGATATCTGTATATTGGTGTATCTATAACACAGAATGCGATGTGCACGTAGGTGTCTGGCATTTTTTACACTTTTCGATTTGTTTGCTGTCCGAATATATACGAATATATATTCGCTTTTTGCCTTGCTTGCCAACCCACACGATCAGCGAAATCTCAGAGTCAGAGTCAGAGTCGTCGTCGTCGTCATCGGGCTGCCACCCACATGGCGTGGTGGTTCAACGCCTCGTTCTAGACGTGGGTGAGATTTCAAGTTTGATTTGTGCCAAAACCGAGCACCACCAAATGGCCATTGATTTCTCAATGATTCTCAAGTGAGAATCTACAACTCTGTTTAGAGCTAAGCTCCAAAACTGTGGGAATATATATTTGGTTAAATGTTCTATGACAACGTCATTAACTTTGAAATATATATGAGACTAACTGGAGTGTGGAGGTGAAGCCCATAATTATGTTTGATGGATGGGTTAAGGAATTTACTACAAAATGCTCGCATCTTCTGGGGTCTTGGAACTTTTTTTGAAAAATGAATGGAGAGTGTTGTATATTAATTTGGAGCGGATTACCCAACGGGGCTTATGATGATTTCCTTTGAAAAGTCGACTTTAAATTATTTATTGATGTTAGATGTTAGAGGCTTTTTTTTTTTACTATTTTTTGTTTAGTTATTAACAGATCTATTAAGCTTGCTTAAAAGGTAAAAATATCTGTTGAATAACTTCCTTTTAATGTATTTACTTTTCCAATTAATATCGCTATTTGTTGCTATTTTTAGTGTTAGATCATTAAAGCCTGAATAGGGGTCTTGAACTTCACAACTAGACATGCGGTAGACGTGGGCCATTAGTTGTTGTTTGTTATATTACATATACTATTTCCTGTTGGCCAAATGCGATTGTAACACTTGCCACGCCTCAAAGCTAAATGATGGCTCATTAGGGCATGCTTCTATGGCGAACTAACGTTTATTTTTGGCAACATTTTTATAGCTGTTTGTCATAAATAGAAAAACACTCGAGGCACATACTCGCAGGCAGGCAGACAGACAAACCGTACCTCAGTACATTTAAGGGGGCGCTGCCAAGTTTGTGTCTTCAGTCTTTTGATTACACGAGGCTCTGCTGTTAGAGGCAGAGGTGCTTGTGCCTTCAGTCTCTTGATTAATGCCGTTAGGCGTCGCCAAAGCGCAGCCAAGCCAAACCTTCTTGGCGCGAGTGAGTGCGCGTTCTATTGTTTTTTAATTTTTGCCCATTACTCTACCTCGTTTATTTCGCCCAAAAGCCGCCGCAATTACAGTGGAAAAAAGGTTTTATTTGTTTGTTAGCCCAGCTAACGAAAACCAATCGAACAGCCAACAGAGCCAACGGAAAAACCAGATTCAGATTCAGCCCGAGAGACTCAGACTCAGACTCAAGATTCAGATTCGCTTTCGGTTTTGCTTGTGTGTTTTCGCTTCCCCTCGCATTCGCCTATTATGCAATGGGCTAGGCCAGATATCTGAATCTGAATATCTTATAACTGCGACTTTTGGTATTTATGCTTTTCACACGGCGAGCCCCGCAGCCAGAGCCCCGTTCACGTGTTTAGCACAAATTCCGCTCGAAAGTATATATATTCTTATGGATACATAAGTATGTATGGCCCCTCTAATTTAAGCAGCAGCTAAACAAAATTAGAACAACGCTCGCAACACGCAAACTCAAAGAAGAAAAAGACAGCAAAATAGAGTCGAAATTAAACACAAAGCGAACAGCAAGCCAGGCACATGAAGATCCATAAAAAATATGTAGTTAACGTTAGCGTTAGACGACGGGCATCAGAAGTTTATTATTAAAAAGTCGAGAGGGGACGTAGCACACACAGCACAGCACAGCACAAGCAAGAAGGTACGAGTACGAGCCGGAGTTTTGTTTTGTTTCCCTTTTTTTTGGCACTTGTTGCTTACACTTCTTCGATTCGCTTTCGGGGACAAGAGGGAATAAGAGTTAAGGTTAGAAAAAACACGTCCAGCGCGCACGAGTTACTCACAACGACTGACACAGGCAGCAGCTCCGGGGATCCGTCTGAGCCAAAAGCTCTGGCCGTGGAGCTTCCACTGGAACGCGGAGCGACGTCATCGTTGCGATCTTGGCTTGTTTTGTTTGGCCGTTTTTGTTTTGGGCTCTCAATTCGCTCACGTTGCTCGGTTTCCGCTTACCAAAGTTAGTTGGTTAGTTGGTAACGTTCTGGGGACGCGACTCGATCCGCTCGAGACTCAAGTGTTGGCCTAATGGACTCGACTACTCAACCAGCTCGTTAATTGCAGGCGTCGGCAAAGCGATGAGTGTGTGGTTTTGGCTCTGCCTTTTGTAATTGAACAATTTTGCGGCTCTTTCTCAGATCTCATTGATTACGACATGCAGGTTGCATTCGGTCGGATCGATGGATCGATGGATGAGTCGTTGGATTTCCACAGCTTGCCCCCTGAAAGCCAAACCCCTACCCTAAGACATAAACGAAACGCACGATTTTCATGTATTAAGAATTTCTTGTTTTGTTTTTTTGATTTTATTTGTATTTCAGTTTTTCTTTTTGCGCTTTTCTTGTTCTGTGGCTTTATTTTATAATTTTTCATTTGTTCTTTACCCTTTTTTAGTTATTATTTTTGTTTGGTTTTTGTTCAAGATTACAGAGTTGTTTCAGCAATGTAAACGGCTTTGAAACTCTCGCACGATAAGCTCGATTTACCTGCTGCAAATCGGGGGCCTTTTCTGATCTGATCTGATTAAAAAATGCCTTTTCTCGCCTCGGATGAGATGATCTCTTTAACGAGAACTCTGCCTCGTTCTCTGAGTTAGCTATGAAATGCTGAAGTAATTTACCGTTTGTTTGTAGTTCTTATAAATTAATTAATTTATAGTAAAAATAAAGCTATAAATGTTCTTGTTTTGTTTTTGTTTTCTTTCATATAGATTGCAATGCATAAAATAATGTAAAAACCTATCATTATGTAAGCCATTCAAACTCGCCACCACCATCATCAACATCAACAACACAACCGAATCGATGTAGTTCCTTGTATTATACGTTCAATATAACAAATAGATATATATGTCTATACACATGCGCTCTAACGAAAATCACTCGGAGAAATCAGAGGGAATAATGAATCTAACAAACGACAGAGAGTCCTGCTGTGGCCGGTAAGCGTGCTAATAAGCCATACAAATGTAATTTAATTTAATTTATTTATTTATATTCAACTTTAACTTTTGGCTAACTAAAGAACCGAAAAAACTCCGCGATAAATCCTGACAAGTTGCGGCGTTAGCTTGCCTGTAACGCTCTCCTCTTGCCCCTGGTATAAGCCTTTGTCTTAGATGAAACCCCATTTTGATGTTTATTGTAATTATTAATTAATTTGTTAATTAATCCGTTATATGATATTCCGAAAAGTAATTAGGTTGAAAAATGTGGAAAAAGAAGAGGAATTTCCTTCTATTTTTTGCTCACTAGAAAATCGAAAATTAAGTATATATCTCGTTGACGAAAAATCTAAGGAGAATCCTAACAAAATTTGAGTTCAAGTTTTTGGCCTTTTTTTAAATTTCTTGTTTCTCTGGTTGGCATGAAATGAGTTTCGTTCCAGTTTCAAGTTTCCGTTTCCTCCGGCAGATACTCAAACGTATCCGAGCTACCTCGATCTGTAAAGTTAAGAATCTTATTCGATTTAGCTATATAATTATTAGATTTCCTTATCAACCCAGCTTCTGGTTTTTTAAATTTTTATCTTTTGGTTTTTCCTTGGAGTTGACACTGAACAATTTTTATAAACGATCGGGATTCGATCTCTGGTTTTTGGTTTTTTGGTCTTCTCTGGTACACATCTAATGGTATAACTAGGTATAACTAGAGTTACAGGCTAAACTAATTCATTCTTCTCACCGCAGCTGCCCCATATTATGGGGATTCTTGAACTGCGTTCTGTGTTCTGCTACAGAACCCTCTCTGGCCTTAATTATACTGTGTTTTTTTTTTTCTCAACTACAATCTTCAGCATTGGTTTTCTTTACTTTTCTTTTTTTGGGCAACTAACTAAAGTTAAATACATTTAGACCTTTAAACTTTTACCATATCATATATATATACGTATCAGTATATATAATTTAGATATACGACCATATACGACAGTAGTACAATATAATATTGCATTAAAAGTGGTTTCCTTTTGACTGATCTACTCATTTATATTGGGTTTTTAATAATAGTTTAATATTTATAGCTTTATCTTTTGAGTTTTCTTCCTTTCTCACAATTATTAATATAGTTTTTGTTTTGCTTTTGGAGTGTGTGGTGTATGCTCTGGCAGTTCTTTTCCAATAGTACAAATATTTTGCAAATATTCACTTAGTTGTCCATAAATTGTTTATGCATTATTTTCAGTTTTAAAGTAAATCGTTTCCCATATACACATCTAGTAAATTTTCATGTTTTCGAATTACAATTAGCAAATATTACAATAGATATATATATATATGTATTCATTTGTTACACTCATGAGTTAAAGTAAGTTTTTAGTTATTTCTTCGGATGATCTCTAGACTTGGGTTATGCTAATTGGAGTGTTCCTAGAGCGAAAGTATTTACAATGGGATCTCGAGTACCCGTTTCGTGTTCATGGTTGAGTAACCATTTTTAAAAAGGAGCGAAGAGCGTCTAGGCCTAATGATGTTTCCTATATAAATCTCGAATCTATTTCTGATCTTTTAGTATGGAAAAAGTGTTAGTGTGTTTGGGGTTACAAGTTGTGTTTGGGGTTTTCTTCGGGAAAAGTTCTCTCTCGGAATGTCTATTAAAGCTCTTCCGATCTCTGGCGCCGCCCTACTCATCCCATTACAATTACTATATGCTTTTGATCTGAGTGGGTTTCCATTTCTCTATATATATTTACACATGGGCTGGGCGCGTTTTTAACAAATTTTCCATTGGCAGTGCCACCTTTTTTGTTTTTTGGATATTTTCTTTTGGTGTCGCTTGATCATAAGAGATATTAATTGCACATCTTGGGGGTATATATCTGGCCATCACCTCTCTGCATCCTCCCCTCTCTATCTCTCTCCTCGTTCCTGTGCCTCAAAGCGAGCAGTACTTGGCACAGGTCTGAGTCCCCGTTTCAGATTCGAGTGGTCGCCTCGGATCCTGCATCGGCATTGTCATCGGCATCTCCCGGTCCCCAGCCAGTTCCTCCTGCCGCTGTATAGCTGCTGCTGCTCCTGGTCATGGTCATGGTTTTTATTCGTTAGTAAGGCATTCGTTAGGATGCATGCACAACACACACACGCACACACAAAGAGAGAGTAACACACACACACATAACAAAGAGGGAGAGAAACACAACAGACAGATAGAGAGGTGGAGATATTGAGGGGGCGAGAGTTTAGATGCGATATGATGCGGTTTATGATGGCGCCCGCTGATGATGATAATCCTCGCCAGCCTTTCTTCGGATGCAGTCAGTAGTTGTCAGATGATCGATGATGATCGTGGAGTCATGAGGAACATGATATGTACACCATACCGATCGCCTGATGGGGCAGCACGCTCCCGTGTTATATGATACTCTCTCTGTTCCGTTCCAGCTCCTCGGTCTCGTTCTCGGGATCCACGCTCGATGTGGATGACACGCCGCAGATCTGCATTTCGATCTCGGCCAGTCGATTCTCCAGATCCCACTGCTGCTGCGATAGTTTCGTATTCAGAGCCTGATTCTCCGATTCCACTGTATGCAGGCGTTCCCTCAGCCGCTTGATTTCATCCTCAAGAGCTTCGTGGGAGCCCAGTAGTGGCGTTGTCCCTCCACCGGCTCCACCCACGCCCGCTCCATAGCACTCCAGCTGCGAACTGGAGTCGCAGATGTGACCTGAACAAGGGGCGGAAGGTACAACAAGTTCATAGCTTATGCTGTAGTCTGTCATCTGATTTAATAACCGTTCTTATGCTGTACTTACCCGTGTGACTTGGCTGTGATTGGGGTCTTATTGAGTGGTGCGAGGTGGCTCTGCTGCGGGGTCGCTCCTCGGACCCGTGGGCACTGGGGCTAACCGATCGCGGGGAGTCAGTGGCCCTGGCCAGGCGGTCGGCATAGCTGCGAGGACTTTAAGAAGGATACATTTTAGTTGAAAATTAAAAAAAGGGATGGGAAAAATAGCACTTTAATGAAGGAAGAAACCCCTTTACCTATCGAGTACCTATTAAGACCCCCTGAAACACACTTGATTTAACACATTCCCTCTGAAGTGCTGTTGTTCCGAAACCACAATTGAAACGTGGTAAAGAAGGAGAAGCTCACCTGTAACCATGCGACTGAGAGGATTGTTGCGTGGACTCCTGCCGATGTGGCAGATGCTGCTGCTGGGCTGTCTGATGCTGCTGCTGGAGTTGCTGCTGCTGCTGCTGTTGGAGCTGCTGCTGATGCTGCTGTAACTGCTGGTGGTGGTGCATCGTTGCCGGTGGCAACCACATCTCCTCGAGCGATGTGCGGCCACAGCTCTCGACTAGGCCCGGCGTCGACTGGCAGCGACCCATGGCAACTACATTAAAGTATTTGACTGTGTTTTTAAATCAAAATCGTTCACAACCGGAAGCGGACGCAAATGAAATCGATAAACGACAAAAAGGCAGAGAAGGAGAGAGACGGAAAGATGGAACGGAAGGCGAAAACAATCGAATCGTGTTATTCTGGGGCAATCGTATTTGTATTCGTATCTTTGAATTTCGAGTGGTGTTTGTTTTTGGGGAAGGAAGGGCGGGGCGGGGCGGGGACGGGCTGGGCTGGGGGACTCTTTATTGGAATGGGATAATATTGTGTGGTTGTTGTGGACAGGAGCAGGGAGGAGCAGGCACGGGGACCAGGGCACCGGGCAGGGAAGCAAATAAGACAAGTGCCTTTACCTTTCTCCAGCGGTGCCTTCTTGTACTTCTCCAATCGCTTGACGGCTATCGACTCCAGACGAACACGCGCCGCCGGATACTCCTTCAGCACGTCCCACATGTCCTTCTTGCTCAGGACGAAGAGGTCGCTATATCCCACCGAGCGAACGCTGGCTGTGCGTCGGTTGCCTGTTTTTGTTTCGCATCGTGAAAGTTGCCAAAGCAAATGTTTGCCAACGCAAAGAGAAAAGTTTAATGGTCTTGCAAAAAAGCATTTCCCGGCTTGAGTCGCTGTGTTCTTCGAGTCGCTGTGAGTGTGTGTGTGTGTGTTTGAGTGTGTCTGTCGATTCTTCTTGTTGACTTGGCCGCACAAAGACATTAAAATTGCATGCCACACAATATGGATAGAAAGGTCGAGCCAGAAAATAGACAGGACCCAAGAGCTGTATTTTATTTCTCAGCGAGTAAATATTAAATGGGCTCGAAAGCAGAGATGTTTTGATTAAAATCAATGGAACAAACAAACATTTAGGTTTTACATATTTTTAATGCGACAACAAATATTTAGCGTAGCAAGATTTTTTAGAGGTTTTTCCATACATGTTCCTTGTAATTTTGTGATTTATTTAATTGATTTTATTTTGTATTAGTATTTAATTTTATTTTTTTGTTATAAAAAAAATCTTCTATAAGAATCTTTATAACCGAAAAAGTATTTAATACATTTTGTATTCTTTAAAGTTTCTCCTCTTATATTTTCCACAGTCTTAATTAGTTTTAGGTCTTCAATATTTCTATGAAATCTCCCCTTGCATGTCATGCAATTACCACAGCTCTCTTTTAACATGATGAATCGCTTGCGGGTGTATGTGTGTCTGTGGCTTGTGTCAATGGGTCGTATACTTAATGTTAATTACACAACTCTCAATACAATTACGTGTAGAGAAACGTTTAAATTACGTCCAGGCAAAGCAATACAACAACAACATCGACTCAGAGACAAATATATATATATATGTATATAGATAGAGAGACAGATTAAAATATATAGAGACAGAGGGAGAGGTGGAGCGTCTAACTAGCGTAAGAAATTGCATTTCAGTGCGAAAATTCCTCTAGGCAATTCTCACCGTTGATCGAACACGAATGGCAGCAGGACCAGAATAATGCTTTTAAATCATGCAGAAACACAAAGGCACTTTAAAACAATTCGATTTCGCTGGCTATAGTATGTGTGTCTGTGTCTGTGTCGTACTTAGGGCCTATCCTACCCTACCCCTGCGAGGCGTCAAACTTTCGGGCCACCTTAACTTTTGTCTGCAAATTGAGTTGGCAACAACTCCTGCCGTTCGTTCCGTAAACTCAATTAGCTGCCGCTCACGGTTCATGGTTCCCGATTCACACGGTGTTTGTGTTGACGCCTTGGAGTATGCAACTCACAGATACACACATATACATATGCATCTCGCATGCAGTTGGAACACAAACACAAACACACATATTGTTCGGTTAATTATGACCGCGGCAGGGTCGAAATTTCAGTCCCCAGCCCCGAATCAACTTCACGGTTGGCAGAGCCTAGCAACTATTAAATGAAATTAAACCGGCGTTTACTACGTTTTTCTTTATTTTCTGCTGATCGTTTTTTATGCCAACCACAATTATTTCGCGCATTTTTATAGTATCCCTACAATAAAAATGTCGGGAACAATAAAATCAAGAGGGGCGATTCCGAGAGACCCGTGCGAGTGCATGCAGGTGCTATAATTGCATTTGACATTCATTAATTTTTCAGCCGCGTGAGAGGGCCGGGGAAGTGCAATAAAAAATTCGTTGCACACTCTTAGGGCGGCAGAAAAAACTCTATATAGTGTGTGTTTGTGTGTGTGCATATGAACAATTTAAAGTGACAAAGAAAAAAAAAGCAAATTGTATTTTCCATATGACAGATATTTATAAATTAAAATGTAAATTCTATAAATATTGATTCGAGTGCTCGAGTGGGTGGGTGCTGATGGGTCTCTAAACTATAGCTTCGGAGAGGTTGGGGGGTTCTGTTCGAACTTTCCATTTAACACTTATTATAGACAATTACACATTCCACAGATAGAGACACAAAGAGAGAGAGAGATACGTTATATGCTTTCTAGATTTTTGTGTGATATATAGTAGAGTGTGTCGTCTGTTGATTAATAGATTTCATTTTTTTCATTTTCTTTGGTTTGGTTTTGGTTTTGGAATTGGTTTATTTGATTTTCTGGGGGAAGGTTGTTGTAGTAGTTACGTTATCGTTATTGTTCCGCCTGTCGCACTAAAACGGGATATTTACCAAGTTCTTTACCTGCGGTGCCCATATTGAGTATACTAATCTCGCCAAAATAGGAACCGGCCTTCAACGAGGCCATCACCGTCTTTCCATTGTCGGCCACCACCTGCAATCGTCCTCGATTCACAATGTACATCTCCTTGCCCACCTCGCCTGCCGGGGGGTGAATTCAAATGGAAAAGTGCTATTTGATTCGTTCTACCAAGGAGCTAAGGATACTCACCCTTTCGGCAGATGTAGTCGCCGGGCGAGAAGAGCACCGGCCTCAGGCGTAGGACTAGTTCGCATAGGAAGCCGGCCTCGGTGTTTTGGAAAATCTCCACCCGCTTAAGTGTATCTAAATGGACGTTAATTGCTATTTCAGCCTGCCAAAGGGGAATCACAATCAGAATCATCTTCATCGGCATAGGAATCGGTATAGATTTCTTTCCTTCGGAGGTAATGGACAAATCGTGTTCCGGCAGCGTACTTACCTTTAATTTATCAGGAAGACAGGACACGGCGCGCTCCTCGTCCGAGCATTTTTGCGTGAGCCACAGGTAATCGAACCATTTGATGACCTTCACCTGCAGATGATTCGGCACACGTCGCATCCGCATGTACGTCTTCACGCCATCCAGCTTGGCTGAAGTTCCAAAACAACACGAAAAAACATAGAACCACAGAGAGGAGGAGAAAAAAAAGAGGGAAGAGAGAAAGGAAAATGTTTTATTTGTATTTGCTGAGGATTTTCCTGGAAATGGATACGCGACTGGCATACAAAGTGCGTGGAAATTAGGGGTTTCTGTACAATGGGATGTACAGATTAAATAATTGCCAACAAATTTGTGATGTTTCGATGTTTGAGATAAACTTTAATAAATTATAGGTCTAAGGGAAATGTAAACTTTTATTTTCTTGGATTACTTTTTAAAGAAATCTTTGCTAGAAATGAGGCTTTTATTTGTTTTTAAAATAAATTTAATCAAATTCATAATACAATTGATTTTATTCTTTCTTAGTAAATGGCAAATTTTAATAAATTAAGTTTGCTATTATTGTTTAATTATAAATCTCATTATTTCTGGCTGCCTTTAAACTTTACTTTTATGCTAATATCACCAGCTTACAAGCTTTATTTTTATGGAAACTTTATTTTTATGCTATATATCACCAGTTTACAAGCTTTATTTGTATTTAATTATTTACAACAGAATACTTCACACATTATACCTCCTGCTTTTATTTAATTTTTCCACCGTACTTGGGCTTTGCCCCCTAATCGGTCAATCAAGATGGTCTGCATAAATTTGTAATATCGGGCTTTTAGCTGTCCGACAGAATACTGCGGGACTTAAGCTCTGGCCGGCACACCTGGCGTATGCTTGATATTGATTACTGAAACCCACCCCGGGCGGAGCTTCTGTTTAGCCAGCAATTAACTATCCCTCTTGTGCCGGATGAGCAGGCACAAAGCCAGCATCGCCGAAAGGAGCCTGACCACATCTATCGGTGGCTTAGTGGAGGAGAGTCCAGCCAGCACGCTGCAGTTGCTGCTGCAGCTTAACAATGAGCGATGCTTGCCGCTTGCTCGCTTGCTCGCTCAATTGGCCATATCTGTGGAATGTGAAGCATTCCGTGTGACCGGGGACGGGACATAGCCAGGACAGGACGGAACAGAACAGGACAGGACTAAGACAGAACAGGACAGGATACTCGATTCTGTTTGAGCAATATTGATGACAACTGGCCTTTGTTTCCATGTTAGGGTACGCATCCCCACCCACACCCACTGCACCCATCGCCGCCGCATCCCTACGCTGGATGCGAGGCGAGTCATCCCAGTTCGATAAGAGGAAATTAAGTCTCTTGGCTCGTCAGTGGTAACAAATATTGACACAATTTGTCGTCGGCGGTTGCCGGCGGGGAATGAATGAAAATGTGGAGTGATGGTTGCTGCTCCTACTACTGCTGCTACTGCTGAAACAGGTAGAACTCAACTCAACGCAACGCAACGCAACTCAACTCGTCTGAATCGAACTGAGTGCTGCTGCGTCTTTTGTGTTTGCTCGTGCAAACATTTGAAAACCAACTGACAAACAGGCAAACAGATTGAATACAAATAAATACCCAGTTACCGGGACTAAAAGTCCAGAGGGGGAGAAGGGCGTCGGCGTGGGCGTTGACGTTGGCGTGGCCAGAAGGGACATCATCTATAATGCAATCAATCGCCAGCTTCCCCGATCTCCTCACCAGCTCTCTAGAGCTCCTCCAGCTCTCTAGTGCTCCTCGCTGCTCCCCAAGCTTGCTGGAGCTTCTTGCTGCCCTCCGAGCTCTAGTTTTTCCCAGTTGGTCATTTGTCATCTCTCAATTGTCAAATGTCCTTTGTTGTCCCACTCAAATTTCAGTTCGCTTGTCTAATAAGATGGCAGACAAGGGACTGCGAGGCGGGAAAATAAAGGAATATTTTTTTGAAGAGCGTTTTAAATATTAAGTAAAACCAGAAAAAAATTTGCAGATGGTTTTTCTTTAATTAAACTGTAATTCGGTGATATTTTTGCATAAAAAACTGTATTTTTTAAAAATGATTTAAGTGTTTAATGTCAGTGTAAGACACAATTTAATTTAAATTGAAAACAATCAGAAATTAGGCTTTATTCTCCATGTTCTATGGTCTTTCTATTCCCTGCTCTTATTTCAGTTGGCTTTTTTTTTCCTGCCCCAGAGTCCCTGGTAAAGTGAAAGATTATTGAATGGCAGTGTCTGCCTCTTGGCAGCCATTACACATATCGGATATGGATAACGTTGAAAATGGCGCAGCACACACGGAGCCACCTCCTGCTCTAGTTTCTATCCAACATTTCAATGATACTGCGAGTGAGCCATGCAAAATTACAGCGATTTTTATTGCGGCTTGAATGCTTGAATGCATTCGGCACTGGTTCGCCAGCTCGCTTTCTGTTCTCCCTCCCGTACGTCCATTGAATTTTGCCAACCATTTTTGCTCGGCACGTCCTTTGCGGGTTTTTGTTACAATTGAAAATCAATCTAAATATTAATTGCATATTCCATGGCAGCAGCCATGGTAAAGTAAAAATAAACAAATAGGAAAGTGAGTCGAGTCTGCGGCGCCCTGTGCTCGTACTCGTATTCGTATTCGCATTTTCGTGTGCGGTTGTGTTGGACTCGGTAATTGCGGTTGCCTTCGATAGACTCCTCCGGCTTGCAGGCTTCCACTGTCTGTGTTTCATCTTGGTTTTTGGTGTTTTTAGGAATTACTCAAGCTTTAATTCCTTTGCTTGCTCTGCGGCTGAACGGCGGAGCTTATCCTGTTTCCTACGTTTGCTCTCCGTTTCGTTTCGCTAGCTCTCCTTCTTCCATTTGGTTGCATTTTGTGAGCAAAATTTAATTTGCCATTTTTTGCCCCCAAGTCACTTGGCTGCGCTTGGCCAAAAAAGGAGACGACGACGAGGATGCTGATGATGATGATGTTGATGATGGTGAGGAGGGAAAAAAGTGCATTTGGCTTCGCATTCTGCTTATTTCTTATTTATTTTTCATTTTATGCTCTGCTTCGCCTACAGTTGCCCCCGGGCGAACTTTGATCTGCTTCTGTTGCAATTTTCGTGGCGGTTTTTCGGGTCGGAAAGAAGGTCCTTGGGGGCCCTTCTTCGGTGTGTCTCTGTGTCTGTATGTCACCTCATACTAAGCGCTGTCGCTTCCCAATAATTACATTTACCATTTTCTGACTTGACTTTTGTCTCAACACACCGACAGCCGAGGACAATTGCCGCCAAAGGATCAACCACAGACAGGAGTCGGCCATGTGTGTATGTGAACGTTTCTGCATTTGAAAGAAAAATCTGGGTGCAAAAGTTCAGGCCATTGTCTGGCAACAAACTGCAGCAGCAGCACCAAGTTTCATCCTGGCTAAGGAGGGGATCGCACACAAACAGTAAATATGCGTGACAAAAACTTGCTCTTCCTGCGCGACTCCTGCACATCCAGGGTCCTTTCATAAAAACGCCACACACACACAATCCCTGCCAGAAATATGAAAAAGCAGGGCGTCGGGTGTACTCATGCTGTGTGTGGGGCAAGTGAAAATTGCAAACTAACTAGAAACCACTTAAGAGTCAAGCTGATGTGTTATGCCAAAGACGGAAGTTGGGCTCCGTGGGGACAGGACAGGAGACGGGACAGGAGACAGGACACGAGACACGAGACAGGAGGAGTCAGGGTCCCAGAACAAAGGCCCCCAAATGGGAGTTGCAAAGCTCTCTGCTGGCTGCCTGGCTGGCTGGTGGCGTTTGCTGAATGTGCACAGGAATCGAAAGGAATTGTCTGCGATTATCACCCCGAGTGCAGGGAATGCTTGCCGCAGTTCGAAACGAACGAGTCCTAATGGTCTGCGAGGGCTTTTCCACCTGTCATTCCATTTGGCTTTTCCCCAAAATGTAGGTGGAAGAATATCAGGGATTCAAAAGAGTTTATCGAACATTAATATGAACTTTATCAGGATTTACTTTTTTTGGGGGGAAATAACTGCTTTTGTCAGTTTTTGCTCATATAAAATATAAATATCAATGAACTTAAATGAGTTTAATGGCAAAAATTTATATATTATTATTTAAGGCTACAATTAAAACTTAAATTATGGTATTTAAACTCTTAATTCAAACCAAACGATATAATGCATAATGTTTATTATTTTCATGTAAATAACGCATTGAATTTGTTCTGATTTCCATTTCTATTTCTATTTTCTTCCTCTTAGAGGAAATTAGTGAGTTTATTAACTTTACTTAACTATTACCTAATTTCAAGATAGTTACGAACCAATTTAATGAATAGAAAACTCTTTTAATCAAATGTTGTTGCTAACTTGATGCGATTAAAATGCCCTAGATAATTATGTTAAATAGATCCTGCTTCCGTAGAATGTTTCAATCCAAAAAAAAAAAATATACCTAAGGCTTCCCCATGCCCATAAAGTCCATACAATTTCAAATTGAAGTGAAAAAAGGCATTGAGGGCCGGATTTTTGCACCTTAATTATGCATTTACCGCTGGTGCTTCTACAGCTGCTGATGATTCCGGATCCCAAAACCGAATGCGAATCTGAATCTGAATGTTTTCTGTGCGGGGCGTAGCAACAATAAACAATGGCCGCCAAGTGGCAGGATGCAGGATGCTGGAGGTGGCAAAGGAGGCGGATGATGGTCGAATGAAATGCTGGGGATGGATTTATTCAGGCGGTAACTAAAAATAAATGCGGCGAGCACCTCTCGCAGTTTGCAATAACAATGCGCATGCCAGCTGCATCAGGAGAAGGACTTGACTGGCTGCCGCTGCTGCTGATGCTGATGCTGATGCTGTTGAAATCCTTGGGAAATTCGCCATTCAAGGATAATGGAATACTTTGCCCTTAAAGAGCAGCTACATGCCGTAACAGCGACAACAACAACAACAACAGCGAACGAAAGCAGCTAAAGCTGCAGAGAAAAGTGGCAAGGGGCACAAGAACAACAGCGGGCATGTTCTAAAAATACGACAGTAAGTTGGTGTACATGCAGCTTAATGGGCAAAAGCGGCCACCAGCGGCGACTGCGTCTACGATATTGATTGGAATCCGCATATATATGTATATATATCCCGACACACTCACACACATACGGTTACAGCTGTGGGGCATAACCAGAAGCAAACATAAACTCACACACACACAGGACATGGCTGTGGCAAGCAAAAGCAAACAGCGAAACGAACAACAAACACAAACCAAGCTGAAAACACACACACACACATACACATATATAGGACCCCCCTCCCCTCCGCTCCCCAGGCACACACACACGCAGCAAGGGCGGGCAACTTAAAGTGGATAATGGACGTCGCTGCATCCCCCTTTCCCTTTCCCATCTTTATCCAAAAGGACGTATAGTACAGCAAAAAAAAATATAAGAAAAAGAGGTACGCTCCAAGGGACACTCACAGGGAGAGCGAGAAAGAGAGAGAGGCTGGGTAAATCGAAGAAAGCGATATCTGGAAAGGTCTGCGAAAGTCCTTTGACAGCCCCTGGCCACTGGAATTCGTGGGATGTCCCGCTTTTGACAAGGATACATCTTGTAGCTTCAGGAATTTTTTTATGTGATTAGCACTGGCAAAAAAAGACGAGTACTTTGTTCGTTATTTTACTAAAATAATTTTTTAATTTTAATAAAATTTAATTCTTTGCAAAAACTAACTAAAAATTATAAATATAAGAAATTACTTTGGGAATTACAGAATTCATTAATTCTATGCATTATGCAATGTAAATTCCACAAAAGAAACTTGGGAATTATAAGGCCGCAAGAGTAAGAATATTATTTGAAAAGCTCTCCCAGACAAATAACTAATAAGAGGTATCCCGGATTCAGAAAATATTTTCAAGGTGTATTTGAATTCCAGCTGAAAATAAACAATTATTCTTTCCCTCAGTGTGTGGAAAGGATATCGCCGGCACCGTGTCCTGGGCCAATGTCGAATGCTCGACGCGCGTTCTTGACTCAGTTCGTTTGCCTTTCGTCACTTTGCCTCGTTGCTATTTTTAGTGCCAGCATTGTGGTGGCCAGGCAAAAACAACAACAAAAACAAAAACAAGAGCGAAAAGCAAGGGCAAACAGCAGCAACACTTTGGCCATTATGCATTTAGCAAGTCGAAAACGAAAATGAAAACGCTTGGCCAAGGAAGGCACTACAAATCTTCTCCTCTGCCGAGCTGAGAGCTGCATCTCATGGATCCTTTGGATCCATGGCGGTGTTCCGTGCTTCCTGCCCGTCGTGTTGGTATTTGTGTTTGTGTTTGCTTGCGCTGGCTTAAATTGAGCGCGTAAATTGTTTTAATTGCAAGGCCAAAAGCCAAGTCCAGCCAGCGAGCCGGGCCAAGCCACGCCAAACGGACGTTAATTGTAAATGAAGACTAAGAGCATTTCACCGTCGAACAGAGAAGCTCGCTTCGCTCACGCTCACGCTCACGTACTCCCCGCCAAGCACAATGCAATAAATATTTAAAAACTAAATAAACCGAGAAATAAAATTGAAAAACTACACACATACACCGACACGGGTGATGATTCATATGCAAACTGTCCGCATGCATCAATCAAGGTCCGTTGACAGCTTTGCTGACAGCGGAAAAATTTGCATAAAACTATTTACAATAACAATTACATAATGGCAGGGCGGGGCCTGGGCTGGGCTGGGCTACGATAGGCGGGGCGGCGCTGGGAATTTACATAATTTTAAATGTCAGTTTTTGAAATGCTGTTTGGACTATAGCCAAAACAGGGGAAAATTCAATACACAGCCTCCATACTGTGAATGTCCTGAATAAGTGTGTGCAGGTCGGTTTTTTTTGCTGCTGGTGTGTGTGATGCAACACTGGGGGAAAATGTTGTATTAATATTTAAAAAATTTAAAAAAAGGATACATTTTTTTTTGAAAAGAAGGTGCATTTAATTTGACAGAACTTTAGCTGAAAATTATGGAACGGTTCAGGTTTGATTTAAGGTTGTAAAAACACTCTAACGACCTCCTAGACCCGATTTTGACATAATAAATCAGAAATACCAAGATAAATCGGTTTTAAGGTTCTTTAAATTTTTTTTTTTCAAAATTATGCAATAAAATATTGAAGGCTTAAAACTCAATAATTTGGTTATAGATTTATTTAAACTGAATCAAAGCGTCAGAGAAACTATCATAGATTCAAATTTTTTTTTTAAATATGCCAAAAATTTGAAATAAAATATTTAAGATTTGTTTAAGGATTTGAAATCTTCTTAAATGTTTCTAAAAAAAAATAGTCAATAAATATTTAAAGATTTCCAGCTTATATTACGTATACGTAATAACTTTTATAGCATACTTTTCTACAATAGTTCTGTTGATCTTAGGAACGCAACAATTTCAAATACACCTCTGAATATGAGTTTGACTCCTGAGACCCATTTCCAAGCATTTCTCTCAGTGTACCCGTGCGTGTGAGAGTGTGAGTGAGCTTGTCGATTATCGCAAGCATTTGGCGAATGGCAAACTTTTGCGCTTGTCGGCGTTAACAAGCCACAGCCATGCGTTAAACTAAGCGTGAATGTAACAGTGTGTGTGTGATGTGATGTAAAAGGGAAGAAGGGTAAGGGCTGAGGGGTAAGGGGAATGGAAAATCGAGAAGCCTGTCAGAGTGTGCCGGAATGTGTGTGTGTGTGTGTGTGTTTGTGTTTGTGTGAGAGGTAGCAGCCACATTGTTGCAAAATGATTTTGAAAAAAAAAGAACCATCAATAACTCAAATATAATGACAGTTTTCCACTTGTTGTTGCCACCCCTCCCGCTCGACCGCCCTAATCTGCTTTTCCTGCTTTCCCAGCTTTGCCCGTCCCACCCCCCTACCCCCGTCCAAGGTCCTAAGTGGGGCTAAATGGATGAATAACTTAAGCCAGCTGCTTCGCCGCTCCTCTTAGTGTGCGATGTTATGTAATGTAATAACGTCAATCAAATTTAAAAAGGCAGACCAACTATTTCAAAATCAATTTTCATGCCCCGCCTGCCTTTTGCCACCGCCTGCTAGCCTCCTTGGCAGCGGGAAAGTGGAAAAGCGGCGGAAGGAAACAGGAAAGCGACCTCGGCTTAAGCAAATACACAAGCACAAGTTGTTGCAGCCCCGCAGGAGCGGGAATCCGGCATACTGATTCCTGAGTAGGATGTAGGATGCAGAGCAGCAGCAGCGGCAGCGGCAGCGGCGGAGGATGTAGGCTAATGTGGCAGTAGAAGAAGAGGAAGACCAAGACCCAGGACTGAGTCACTTTGCAAACTGTATCCTCAAGTAAGCCGTGACTGGCGCTATTCACAGCGACCTCGTCGGGGTGAAAAAGTGCTGCTGCATTAGTTAAAGTTAAGTTTAAACTTTAGAAGAAAAACGAGCGGCTCTCTTGGCTCGCCGCCTATTGCTCTACTCCCTCCTCCCAGGAGGAATGCGAATCATTAATCATTCGTCATGTGGGACGGCGACAACATTTCATTTGCTTATCATCCTGGCTCAAAGTCTTCGGGGGAATGAATGAATGAATGAATGAGCAAGCGAAAGCAACACGAGTAGGCCTCAAAGTTGAATGAATCAAATGGGCTGCCGGAAAAACTTATTGCTAAGCCTAGAAATCCGTGACAAGTCAGTGGCTTCCTCTAGGGGCCTGGGCTTAAGTCAGCAGTAAAGAGCGCCATCATTGGGGAGTAGAGGCGTTTTAATTAAGGAAATTATCCCTTCCAATGGTTCTGTGGGTATGTAATGTTATTTTTAAGCCATGTTTGGGCTTATTTTTATCAGGAAACTTTAACAATACATGAAGAAGGAGCTGAATATAGAAAGTTAGCACTCTAGAAACGTATTCTTTGAGGATACATCCTCTTTAAAGATAACTATACCTACCCTTAAAGACCATTTGAAAAATATGCACTACTTAAGTATAACAATCTCCACAAATATGATTTTTTCCTTATCCTTTCCGTATTGATTGAAATTTACAGATGACTAACTGTTCCTCATCGCTGAATCTCTGAGAATTGTAACGAACATTGAAAATTATTCAGGCTGAGATGTTGATCGAAAGAAGCGCTCACGCGAAATGTTCTCCGGCTGGGCTCGTCGACTAGTGGTGTGGATCTTTGCTACTTCTCTCGTATAGCCTATTTTCATTATATATTTCAAAAAGAGATCGCGTGAAAGGACAAGCATAAACAAAGGGACGAAATACTATATATTTTAACCTGACTTTACGGAAATCGAACTGAAACTAATTTGGGGGACTATTGCACTTTTCCTATCTTTGCACACCAGAAAATCTCAGATGTTATTGAGACTCACATTGCCCTCCCTTCCTATGACCGCCATACTACCATAAAATTATTAATTATTTAAGCGGTCCCATTGGGGTGCAGGGGTGTCAGGGGTTCATATCATGCCGAGTCATAAAACGGTTAAATTAAAACATTATAATTTTTATTTAAAACCTAACAGAAAATATGGGTACTTCATAAGGACAATTTTTGAATAAATTTAAATACGAATTAAAACCTAGCATGAAGACATATAAAAGCACAAAAAATATAAAATATAAAAAAATAAAAAATATAAAATATGTAAAGTGTATAATATAATGTAAATGTGTAATATAAGTTTAATATGAAATTAAATGGCAAAAATTATGGTTCGATTAAAAATATGAGTTTGCATGCGATGAGCTCAATGAAACAATGATATAAATAATAATGTTTAATTGACAAGAATTATTATTAAGATTATTTTTTTCCATTTTTTTAGAGTAAAGGCGAATCAGATTTTTTTGGCAAAAAGTTAAGCAAAATTTGAGAGATTCAAAACGCAATTTTGATTATTAAATATATTTTCTTTTTCCTTGACTTTTATGACCTTTGGACTCTCATATTTCTTTTTCTCATTTTTTTGTGGACTTTTTTAAAATATTTTTAACTTGCCACAGAATCATTTCTTTTTTTAGCAATTTTACACATTAAGAACTCACTTGTTCACCAACATGTCGTGGAGGTCCTCCTCGAAGAAAGCGCTTTCCTGAGAAAAACCTGAAAATTAGAAAATACGACGGACAAAGAAAAACGACAAAAAAAAAAACTCGAGTCACAGGGCAGAAATCACTCAAAATTCACACAAATATTAAAAACACTCAATTTTGCCTTTTGCCTCTCTATCATCATTTTCGCTCGACAAAAAAATAATTTTTTCACTCATCTGCTGGCAATTATGCAATCACGCCAACGAAAAAAAGAA